>JBAMBO010001434.1:0-284169 GCA_037044535.1 Lordiphosa magnipectinata
AAAAAGATAATTTATTGTCGTTCCTAAGTAGGCCTTCTTAAAGTTAAATCGAACATTGTTAAACTATAAAATAAATAAATAAATAAATAAATAAATGGTTGCCATAGTCAATCGGTCGAAAATGGGTCTTAGTAAGAAATTTTTTTTTGTTTTTAATGTTAGCGTCCTTAAACTTACTGATTACTAATTGTATATGAAAGACTCGAATTCGGATGTCTTAGGGACGATCGGTCGGAAAATGGGTCTTAGTGAGAAAAACTTTTTTGTTTTCAATTTTATTGTTCTTAAACTCGGCGTTTGTTAATTTAATGTGTTTTCAAAAAGATTCGCGAAATTTGATCGAAATCAGATATTTATCTGTCGGAAAATGGGTTTTAGTTAGAAAAATTTTAGATTTTTATGTAAGCGTTTTTAAACTGTGACATTTCAAAAACAGCATTTCCAAGGGTATAAAAACTTCGGCATAGACGAAGTTGTTCTTAAACTCGGCGTTTGTTAATTTAATGTGTTTTCAAAAAGATTCGCGAAATTTGATCGAAATCAGATATTTATCTGTCGGAAAATGGGTTTTAGTTAGAAAAATTTTAGATTTTTATGTAAGCGTTTTTAAACTGTGACATTTCAAAAACAGCATTTCCAAGGGTATAAAAACTTCGGCATAGACGAAGTTAGCTTGGTCTTCTCGTTTTTTATTCCATTGGCAGCAAGTACCTTCGAACTTTAAGTGCATCTGCTTAAAAAGTTAGAAGCAAAATATAATGTGTCAAAATGCAAATTGTTAGTCCAGATAATTAAAACCATAATTTGATAACACATTTGTCATCATTGTTTTTTTGGTTTGTCTAATTGTGCCGTGTGTTGTTAATGTGTAATGATAGTTCGACCCTAAACAGTGTAGCTTTACTTCGTGGAATATTAGTTTAGAGTGGCACAAGGTTGCTAGAAGTTTTAGATGCAAAATTATTAACGAAAGTGTGCAGATTGATGAAAAACTAACACTTCTTGAAACGGGGCTTCTTAATTAAAATTAGTTTTAAAAGAAAGTTATAGTAGACAAATATCGGTTCCGGCTTACTTCCTGACATATCGAGAAGGTAAAACTTTACTTTTATTTCTGAAAAACGCACTTGAGAATCCTTTTTCAAACGAATTAAACTCGAAGTGAATTTAATTAATCCCGCTAAGCTAGACAACACAACCCCATTGAAACCAATTCGCCCATTCAATTCACCTCAAAAGCAACAGCTGTACTTTCCCCTGAGGACTTCTCATATTCCCCCCTCCATGGGGGAATTAAAGGCAGAGTCACGTGCACCATTTCAAAAACAATTTAACAAGACAATTTCAACGAAAATAATATGCAATAAGGTAGCAAAAGGAAATGCCACATAACAATATTCAGCGAGAGGAAACTCCTTCTCAAGTGTCCAGAAGTGGATTGAAAATTATGCGATTATCGTGACATTAAGGCGAGAGAATGAGACCCATGCAAGCCGCTTAAATTGCTATCAAAAAGCTGTCTGGGTCGCTTCGCCAGGGACTGACAACACAATAAGACTAGACGGTGAGACGACACACAGTCCCGGCTAACCATCTCCTGTCCCCCGAGCCGTGAGCAGCTTGACTTTGTGTGAAATAATTGCTAGGAATTTTCACGCGTATTTCCGCCTTCCGTTTGGTCGTTCGTTCGTTCGCTCGTTTGGAGGAAGTTCTACTTGGGCACTAAAAATTTCACAGCAATTTTCAGCTCACCTGGGCGCAAAGCATTTCCACAGTTTGCTCGTTGCGATTTTAACAATTTTATTAAATTGAATTTATATCATTTACACGCTTGTCGACTTCAAGTCAGAGTCACTGCCTGCCTTTCCCCCGTCTCCTCCTCGTCGCGAGCCTTTTAATTTCGCGCTTACATTTTATGTGGCATTTCAGCTGGATATATATATATGTATGTATAGCCATAGTACTCCTCGGCAATCGTTTTTTTTTTTGTTAGGCATTTTTGCTTTCATGATTATTGATGCGGGTGAAATTTAATTGGTCGGCTTGTGCAAATTGTATCCTGTCTGACGGCCTGAGAGGGTTGGACGAAAAGGGGCTTGTGCCTCGGCTTATTAGATAATATTTTTGCAGACTAACGAGTTGAATTGGCATATTAGGCCACTTCACAAGGCGTTAGGGGGGAAACTGAAAAGCTAAGTGCACAACATTTCAAGTATTTCCAACTAAAAATCGAGTGTAAAAAACTTTTAAAGAGAAATGCCACGCATGTCTACGAATTTTGTTTAAATAAAATGTAAAAACTTTTCTTATTTCGCGACGTTCAAAAAAAAAAAGAGTAAGAAACAACAACAAATAAGTAAAAGAAAAACTTCGACGCCGATACAATTTCGCAAAAATGTCGAAAACTGTGATTGCGCCTCCGCTTCAGCCGCCGCACGAACTTTTGAGTCAAATGTAAATACTTTTCAGGGCAAATATTATCACAATTCCACGCGGCTGCTGCCAAAGATACTAAATAAACTGTGTGGAATGGCAGCTGTGGAGTGGGGGTTGGAGGGGTTCGACGGAAATGTCCTGGAATTGCAATCAAGTTGCCAAGCAGCAGGCAGAGGAGCAAAAGGAATAGCTAAAGAAGCGGACAGATGTATGCTGTTGATATCGCATAATCTGCGAGTAAAAGACAGATTTGCGATAAGTAATCGACACATCAAGCAAAAGATATACACTCGTATATGTAAGAGCAGTTCATTTATTAGCTATTTATTGCAACAAAACTCATTTCGCCAACTGGTTGGGGCTGTAACTAAAATTAATCGTTGATGTAATTATACCCGTTACTCGTAGAGTAAAATGGCTATTCGAAAGTCTTGCAAATGTATATAACAGGCAAAAGAAAGCCTCTTTCTGCTAACAGAATGTTAATATTTTAACATTTATGTTAATGCTCTGTCAATTTACATAAGGGAAGGCAATGAAAGATTTCTTTCCTTGAGTAACGGGTATATCGAATTCGAACATGGAAGACTTTAACTTACCCTCTCGTTATCACAAAATATGTGATCTGTAAGAGGTCAGCAGGGCAGGCCAAATGGAGAGGACAGAAAAATATACCTGTCTCTCTCTGACACTTAGTGATGCACGGCTTCGGCAAGCATTCGGTGTGAATTATGTGAGTTATGGCTGGCCGGCCCTGGGTTAGAGTTAGTAGATTGACTCTTTACAAATTCAAGTAAGACAGGTGAAATAATGGAACTATACAAATGTTGACAACTTGTAAATACGCCAGTAAATCTCAACATCGGAATAGAGGCATATTGAGAGATTTCGTGTATATCATGGGTACAATACAGTACTTGAGAACACAACCAGGCATTCATTCATCAGGACAAGGCCTGTGTTTGCAGGTTTGACTAAGTAACGATCGCAAAGAAGCGAACTTAACAGGGCTAAAGGTTCCACA
Source organism: Lordiphosa magnipectinata (assembly GCA_037044535.1). NCBI lineage: Eukaryota > Metazoa > Arthropoda > Insecta > Diptera > Drosophilidae > Lordiphosa > Lordiphosa magnipectinata. The sequence continues at coordinate 3,461 of JBAMBO010001434.1, forward strand.
CTCTCAGTATAAGCGATCGCATCTAAAAGTGGTGAATTCGGTGGGAAAAACTGTTGAAATAGAGATCTCTAATTTTAACCATGACATGAAAACTTAGAATTAAGTCCTCGTATGTTAATTTATCCAAGTGGGAGGGAGAATGGACATAATGTCCACTGTGAAAACTACAAACATTATTTTGATATATATAGTGTCGATTCTTTTGAAAATATTTCAAAACGAATAAAAAATGTTGAAATTTTTTGTGTAAAAGACTTAAGGAGTCTTTACACTTGTCATATATCTCTAAAGCAGTGCTGGGCAAATTTTAATTGATTAACAATTAAAAAATTAACAATTAAACAATTGTTAACCACACCTATCGCAGTAAACAATTTATTAATTGTAATTGCAATATCTTACAACTAACCATTAATTAATTGTTAATCGTCAGTTTTTACAATTAACAATTGATTAATTATTAATCTTTTAAAAAAATTTGATTAAAAACTAACAATTGAACAGAGTTCGAAATCGAACTTTGCGCGCAACTCTCGAGAGACAGCTCTATCTCTCAGCTAATGATACTCAGCTCTTGGCTCTGAGCTGAAAGGCACAGCTCGTGAGCCACAGCTCTCGGTTCTAGGCTGGGAACCACAGACTTTGTGGTTCACGATTTATTTAAAACTATTTACCGTGACTGACTGACTTATTAAATCACGAAAAAAAATACCATAGAGGATAGAAATAGTATTAATGAAAAACGTTAATGCCAATCAAGTGGAAAGTCATACCAGAATCAATGCATTAGTGGAATTGACAGCTAAAGGAATCTGCATGGTAATAAGACCGCTAAATACTTAAGAAACTGATTTTCAATACCAAAAACGACACACACAACTACATTGTCATGATTTGACAATACTGAACCGCGGTAAATAACATCGATGACCAATGGCAAAGAATAAAGTCAAGATCATAAAGAATGGTTTAAGCCGCTTTCCGATACTGCCGAAGCATTAAACCGCGGATAATACCAAAGGGGATCAAAAATAGTAATAATGCCAACCAAACTGTTCTCCCAACCAAGTGGAAAATCATTCAAGGATCAACGCATAAGCACAATTCGCAGCTGAAGGATCTCCATGGTAATAAAACCGCTAAGTGATTAAGAAAATGCTTTTCAAGACCGCAAACGATCACACATAACTACATTGCCTTGATTTTGACAATAGTGAACCCCGAAGCATGGATGACCAATGCTGATGGAGCAACAAAATGTATCAGTACTACCATTTTCACTGTTAATTTAGAACAAGAGCCTGCCAGATGTAGTTCATTAGCATTATTCAATAAAAATTTCATTGCAACATGACTGGCTAGCAGTGCCGAACCCTGCAATTGAATAGTAATGTTTTTTTTTTTATTATTATTTCTTAGAATAGGTAATATTATATTTAAGCACTACCCTCTTGCCCTAACATGCTATCCGGTTAATTGTGGCTCTTTGGCAAATCTGTCATTGTGGCAAAAAAAAAATAGTAAGAGCGCTGTAGTCGAGTTTCCCGACTACAAAATACCCTGTTCAATTGAGAAACACATACAAACACACTCGCATACACCCAACCAGTCGGACTTGTATGCATGCCAGAAGTACATAATATTTCATGCCTACTTCTCACGTCAGTAGGCATGAGAAACCTGAAAGTTCCCATTCGCTTTTGTTAAGCAACGCCGTAAAACTCAGGGGTTGTTGTTGTTACGTCACGCGGCAGCCTTCGGGTTCTGCTCTTTTCTCTACAAACTCAGTACTTCAGATGTACCAACTTTGTATATCGTAGGTAGGAAGAGTTGAGACGTTGGCTGAGAAACACCTGACTTTTGTATGAAATGTCACTCCAAAATTTAATTATATAGATTTGAGTTTATTTTCAATTTTTGTTTTATATTTAAACCAACAATTTTTGTCTACTTCCATTAACATTATTGATGTTCGCCATGGTGCCTTTCATGTTGGCTTTCGTTGCTGATGTTAGCGATGATAGTTAGCGATTTGGCCTTTAATGTGTTGTTGTTTGTAGCTTTTAAACAAGTGACCTGTTTTAAGTACAAAATATATTAATAGAATTTCGGTAAATTAATGATAATAATAATACATAAATACTATAAAATCCCTAGATGTAATTAAATTCGATTCTCACCAAGAATATATTGCGCATTTGTAACTATAAAATTATTGTTAATATTCACGGTTAACACATATTTTTTCTGCAAAAGCCGATATCGAACTGACTTCATAATTTTTTTCGTTTTCTCTCTCTCGTTTGGTCAATGTTCATCAAGTGTTCGGGGTTAACTTCGTTTTTATACTTCGTGTTCGATCTCCACGAGAGAGAGTTTTAACCGTTTCACGATATGCTGACTCTTAGCCTTACGAATAGCTGAGAAAACAACGGGTGAGTTTGTCATGGTAAAAAATTGACTTATTTCATGCCGAAAAAATAATGTAGTGACTATTTTCGTGAAATTTCATGCCACCAAATGTACTTATTTTGGTAAACACATGCTGCAAAGTCCGACTGGGCTGCTGACTGCATACCGGTACTTTGGTATTTCAATCCTGTGGACATTTGATAAATAATGCAATATTATTGCCTGTAGATTCATTTGCTAAGAACTTAAAATAAGTTCCGTCCAGTAGAACCAGTCGTGGCTGCGAAGATGATAAGGAGTTACCTACAGCATCGCTCTCAGAGGAAGGTAAAATATTTTTTTCAGTGCCCAGAGCAGTATTCAAGGAATTTTATTCCAGTATTTACCCTGCTGATTTACTCTCCTTTTATATTAATCCTTTTCTTTTTAACAAAATTATTTTAGAGTACAAACTTTGAACTACAAATCACACAGCTTACTTAATTGCTACTTTTAGCTGTAGTCTAGAACAATTAAAAAAATTACTATTAATTAAATGCATCATCAGCAACTATAACAAATGGCACCTTCCTTGTACAGCCAGGTAAAATTTCATCATCCGGTAAATTAAGGAAAGCTGACTTCGGCTCGACCGAAGTTTATATACCCTTGCAGCTTGATGGCGCCACTACTTTGAGCATTTGCTTGCCAGTTAGTTATATGGCAGCTATATGATATATTCATCCGATTTTAATCAAGCAAAATAAATTATAAATTTTGAGCGATTGGACCACTGTGTAACGTCAGCGGTAACGTTTAGATACCATTAGAACAGGACAAAACCAAGTAAGAAAGTCGGTCGTCTGACTGTAACATACTCTGTACCTGCAGTGGCAGCTGAATGCAGCGCTGCTGCATTTTACTTTGTATTTCTGCATCAATTTTACCACTTAAGCCCCCCTAACTGTGTACCTGTCCTCTTTGGCAATCCGTTGACCTCAGGCCTTTATTAAGCTACTCAGAACGAACACAGCTGCAGAAAGATAAGCTTCATAGTTAAAGCCTAGAACTGAGGGCGTTCGAATTTTCCTTTCGTCACAGTATTTCACATAAATAGAAACGCTTTCTAAAAGCACATGAGCATCAAAGCAAAGCCAAGGTGTTTCTAATTTTATGAAATACTGTGACGAAATGAAAATTCGAACGCCATCAGTACTAGGCTTAAGACAAGACTTTCAAAGCAAACAAAGTGCCAAGAAAATCTGTACGAAATTTGTACGATTTTTGAAGGTTTCAAAATTGTTTTTATTGCCCAGGCATAAAGATGTCCTCGTGCGGATCTAAGAGCAATGTGTCAATTGGCAGCAGCGCCTCTGGGGAAGAAGATGTGAAGAGTTGGAAATCGCTCAGCTCCAAGACAGCTGCAGTAGCGTACCCAAACCACGCACTTGTAAGCCCAAGCAAAAGAAGCCCTCGTGTCGCCCCAAGAAACCGAAATGTGCCAAACGCAACCCAAGATTCCAGATTTGAAGCGGAAGAGCAGAAAATTTTAACGATTTCAAAGAAATGATTTTTAAAAGCGCCAACTAGCAGCCAGTTCTACACACCAATCCAAATTGCCCAATAAATAGTGTTCATCTGTAATGTCATAGCCTGAAAAACACAAATTTTAATAAAAATTAAAAAAGAAAAAAATGGGTTTTCTCCACCAAATTTACATGTGGTTGCCACGAGATCTTAGCACTAAATGAAGTAAAGCAAACTTATTTGATAGAACTTGACTAGTTTTCAGTTTGAGTGAAAACACAGCGAGTGCTATGTTATGGTTTTTTTCTTTTTAATAATTTCAAGCAGTTTGGAAAAAGCAAGTGACTTTTTGAATAAAAGATAAAAAATATATAAGCAAAATTTGGCTTAAGCTAAATGCTTATAAAACGCTGCTATGAAATTTATAAAACGCTTTGTTGAGTTTGCGTGCGCGTAAAGTCATGGCTTCATTGAATCTGACCTGATATACTTGCTCGGTCAGTTTTTTGAGAGGAAACTATTTTGCTATCTGCATAAAGATGGCAGCAATTTCTTAATGTTGTTATAGCCAAAATCAATAGATATGTCTTCGTTGATGTCGCAGGCATGGATCACATCAGGTTGCGTTAGGGGAATCTTTACAATCTGCCAGCTTGGAAGCTCATTTACGTCAATATAGGCGTTGGAACGCATCACCTAAATTGTCTGCTCACGTACGGCTAGCTCTGGATAAGTGACGCTGCCGTCTGATTGGACCACATAACAAGGCTCAACAGTAAACTTCTGTTCACAATGCACGGAGAAGAAACAGACAATAGGATCCAGTACCAACTTGACCTTGGCTAGATCTGTCGCTGTGCACTCGATAAGCATGTACTTGGTCTTAAACGAGATCTTCGAATGATCACCATTTATGATGGGCGACAGTGAGAGAACCACGCGATTCGCCTCATAGATCACTGGATAGACAGATGAGTCACGAATGATGGGCAAATATTGCTTAAGCTATGCATGTGTGGCATAGAAGTCCATGAACTGCAGGCCAGTCATCTCCTGAGTTTGGTTAAGCGGATTATATTTGATTTCCTCTGGTGCCAAATCCACTTAGCTAAGTATGTAACTGTAATATGTTGAAGCCGTGGGTGCCAATGGCCACCAGTGTACGCTTACGACAAATGTTCTGATGCAGCTGATCTTGCAGATGAATGAAACTTTTGTAGGACTCTTGGGTAAAAAAGGAGGAGACAACACTTGGCACTTGTTGCTGGGTTGGCTGGACAAACTCAAAAAAAAAATGTTGTATAGCACTCTCAATTTGTAAGATATCGGTCTCAGATTTAAAAATTTACATTTATATTCGCAATATATATAATCCCTCAAATTTTCATAAGAATCGGATAAAAAATAGCTGAGTTTGAAAATGTTGCATTCTTTTTGGCTTTCCCCCTCTTAGGAACAGATGAATGCTATTAAACATTTCTTCCCCTGAGTAAGGGGTATATCAAAGTCGGCCAGGGCCGACTTGAGCTTACGCTCTCGATTTCTGTTGTGTTGTGGGTCAAAAATTGTTGAACCAGTACTGAATTCGTTGAAATAGCTCTGAACATCTAGTTCAAGATTTTTTTTTGACAACCGATTCTTTAGAGAATTATGATAAGTGTAAAGGCTGCTTTAGCAAGTTTTGCAAAGAAATCGAGGGATGGTTGGAAAAAAGGACGTCTACACGACGTCGACGTCTTTCAGCTAACATAGTTACCTTTAATGAATATCTAGCTGTATACCACGCGGAATTTTCACTTCATAGCTCAAAAAACTTCTGAGATATGGCTCTGAAGCATTTTTAAATCGGTTAACTCTAGTTCAGATTCGGCTTTCAACTATTGAAATGTCTAACACTCACATTAAATAATTTCGTAGATTTGGCTTAGTACGACTTTTGAAACGGTTTGAAATCGGTCCTGAACCAGTTAAATATCTCATTCCATATTATCAACCTACAGAGCTTATTTCATGTTCATTCACAGAGAGAAGAAAAATGCAATATCTACACGAAAATGTAGGATTTCTTCACGTTTTGACCGGGATTTTCAATTTATTACTTACCCATTACTTTTGTGTAGATTTTCTGCATGCCGCGTTTAGTTTTCTCTATATAACACGTGGCGTGTGGCTCTTCTGCATGCCGCGTTTAGAACTCTCATTTCTAAATGCAGCATGTAGAAAAGCTACATGCCACGTGTTGAAATGAGAAAACTAAACGCGGCGTGCAGATGGGTTGAAAATTCGGGTCAAAACATGTAGAAATCATATATTTTCACTTAGACAATGACTGCGCACTTATTCTTGAAAGCTCAATTATTTCGCTTTGCATCAAAATCTCAGAGCAGAAGAGGACCACCCCACCCACCAAGTTTGGTTCTGAAAAATAACACATTAAACAAATTAATATGGTTTTTTTACTTACTCAGGGGAGGATTTGAACTTGGAAAATTCGGTGGGAACGACGGCTAAGACTAGAGGTGGGCGCGGGCCGGGCTTTTTTTCGTGGCCCGCGGGCTTACACAGGCCCAGAGCGGGCCCGGGCCTTAAAATTAAGATTCGTGCGGGCTTCGTGCGGGCCCGGGCCTTAGCAAAAAACAATTTTGATTTGTTCGCGCTATTTTTGTTTATGCTCGAATTAGAACCGCCAATTATCGCATTTTAATTGTTTATCGATACTACTATCGATTTGCTTATACATATTTTACTTGTTTGAACACGGTTTCTTCCGGCAATCGCTCATTTGGTTGGGCTTTTCTTGAACCCTCCTTATAGAAAGATGAATTTCCTCTCAGAGGAAAAAAGAGATAATGTGTTAGCTACGGTAAAAGCAATGCTCTCCGAATTTATAGTTGATCATGAATATAGTAGCTTTGATGACATAACTAATAACATAAGCCCCAATAATTCCGAAAATGGAATGTTTGCTGAATTTTTAGACTTAAGTTATATAAAAAAACGAAAAGTTGAGAAAAACGCTATCGACATAGAGCTTGACAAATATTTGGCCTATCCAGCAGCTCATGGCACACATATTTTAGAATTCTGGAAAAATGCAAGGGACTTAAAATACCTTCCCAAATTAGCGCTGACCATTCTGGCTATTCCCGCCAGTTCGTCTACGAGCGAAGGCTTTAAATGAAAAACGCACTAGGCTAAAAAGCACAAATTTAGAAAAAATTTTATTTTTAAATAAAAATATGACATACAGCCATGCTCCCATTTTCGCATTCGCAAAACTTTTACGATTTCAAACCGGTTTCTGTACCAAATTTGTACTCTAAATCGCAAAATTTTTACGAAAGCGAAAATGGGAGCATGGCTGATAGTTTGTTTTTTATTAAATACATAACAATATTCATGTATGTATACCTTAATAAATATGTACTTATATATATCTATAAATTGCATGTCTTTTAAATTTCCTTATATGTGTAAATAAGTTTCGTGCCGGGCCGGGCCGGGCCCGGGCCTTGGTGAAAAAGTTTCGTGTTGGGCCGGGCCGGGCCTCTCAAAAAAGAGTTCGTGTTCGTGCGGGCCCGGGCCTCAAAATACAGGCCCGCGCCCACCTCTAGCTAAGACAGCTGAGCTACGCCGCGCCTCTAAGGCAAGGTTATGTGGTAATGTGTTAAATATATTGAGATGGATGTACTTGTATTGAAAACATACATAAATTTTTGCTGGCTTGTAATTCTAAAGTTCGAATTCAGTGCTCTGCTCATTTGGGTACGGGACTGAAAATTGCATACGTTTCGTGCATATTTCCAACATGTAGCATTCAGCATTTGAAATTCAAATCGTTTATGTAGAAAACATACACGTCGCGTGTGGAGAGCAGTTTTCTAAACGAAAAATGTCAGAATTCAGTACTGATTTAGATAGAGCTACATTTATCGTTAAGAATTTCCACACGCGCATGTAGGATTTTAATATCCAAACGTTAATGTAGAAAACCTAACCTCGTGTGGTATTCAGATTGCTGCATGAAAAATGTAGAAGTTATTTGAAAAAAAGCTGATTTTTTAATGTCGTGTAGACTTTGCTTTTGCCCACTCAGCATTTAGCTTTTCTACACGCGGCGTTTAGTTTTATAATTTCTACACGTTACGTGCAGTTTTTCTGCACGCCACGTGTAGCTTTCTGCATTCTACATTGAGCGCGTGCAATTTTGCAGGCCGCAATACGATTCGTTCCGTGCAGCCAATTTTGGTTTCTCTGTGTAGCTTAAATAATTTCGGAGTTCTGGCTCTAAACCATTTTTGGTCGGTTCTTTGTCGGTCGGAGATTGTAAACTGCGAATTTCTCTTAGTAAGTTCAAGAGATTGAGATCATGGATAAAAAGTGCTTTAAGAAGATCCTTGAAACTGAGGTATCTGTACCCAAGTGCTGATAGCGTACACATAAAATTAAAAATGAGAAAGCAAAGCTAACTTCGTTTGCCGAAGTTTTAATACACTTGAAAAAGTTCGCTTCAACGATTAGCGATTTCGACCAAACTTTGCAGATCAGCTTAAAAACATATAATATTAACAATGACCGAGTTTAAGAGCGCTAATATTGAAAATGAAAAAGCTTTTCTCACTAAAACCCATCTTCCGACCAAACATCTCTATGGCAGCTACAAGAAGTAGTTATCCGATCAGGTCGGTTCTGACATTAGCATGAGCAGCGTGCAGCCAAAAGAAGACTCTGTGCAAAATTTCAGCTCGATAGCTTCAAAGCTGAGGGACTAGTTCGCGTAGAAACAGACAGACGGACAGACAGGCGGACGGACAAAGCTCAATAGACTCAGCTCGTCATGCTGATCAAGAATATATATACTTTATGTGGTCGGAGATGATTCCTTTTAAGCGATGATTCCTTCAAACTCCTGGGCAAAATTATAATACACTTTTTAAGTGTATAACAAGAAAGAAAGTCGGTTTAGCCAGACTATAACATGCTTGTATCGCCCAAAGTTTGTATGCATCTGATCAATTTAAGTTAGAAGACACACAAAGTGCCAAAAAAGACACAAAGTGTGCGAAGTGCTGCCCATCGCCTTTGCCCCCATCATAACTGTTTGTTTTCCTTAGGACTCGACTATCGTTCATCCGATCTTCATCATTCTCGTGGCAGATCGATAAATAATACTGATTACTAAATATGCGTAGAAGGTACGAAGCAACTATCTACAAAACGGTGGGAGATATGACGTTTTTTCACAATTCCGGGGATGGAAGGGGGCGTGGCAAAAATTTAAAATAAACTTGATCTGCCTCCAAGTATAAGAATTTTAAGTCCCATGCATGTTAAACCTCTATCTCTTATCAAATTATAATATTTCTTCGTTCATACGGACAAATGGACATGCCCATAACGACTCAGCTGTTAATGCTGATCAAGAATATATATTCTTTACTGGATCGAAGATTCTTTCTTTTGGCTGTTGCATACTTTGGAGAAATTCATGATCTCCTTTTACCCATTTTTAATTGGTACAGGGAATAAGGACAGTAAATTAAACTCTGGAAATAATATTTGTATACCCAAAAAAAAATCACCAAAATCAAATCGATGTCCGTTGTCTTAATTGTTTACTGAAGTGTCATTATTTGTGTAGCACCGATCTTCAGTCGAGTGCTTCGTAAGAAGACCCAACGAAAAAACCTCTTCAATACATCTTTCTACAATTTCAAGTCCATCCACTTATCATTTTCCACATCCACAAAGTACAATTAGATGGGCAATCGCAGTTCACTTATAACGCCAAAACCAAATCCGAATTCAACTTCAACTCCAATTTCCCCCGCATCCCCCGGTCCGTTCAGAGGAAGTGCCCTTTTTCCAGTTGCGGTTGCCTTCATGTCTCATTTAGCGACATTTTATTGTACTTTTCACCGCAATCGCTTTTCCATTGTTGTAATACAATTTTCTTGTCGCATTTTAGTCAAGTTATTTTATTTTATTTTGTTTTCCCCATTGTTGGTTGAACTTAATGTTTTCATTTTCCTTTTATTTTATTTTTTTTTGGCTAAGAGCAGGCAATGTTTTGTGTCGCTTGCACAACATTTTTGGGCAAATTGTGGATTGTTTGAGTGTGTGTTTTGTGGGTGTGGGCGTGGCATAGCCCCTATCTGGCACATAACTCAACTGCTACGAATTGTGGCTCTGTCTGCACTTCTTCTACATACGCTGAGAGGTCCTTTTTGGGTCGCCGGTCTCTCAAGATAGTGCCAAGAATTATTGGCTGGCAGGGAGTCGCATATGTTTTATTAAAATGCTCCGCACATTTCGCTTTCAATTTGCAGACAAGTTTTCAACAAAACCAACCGACAGTTGTTTTGTTTGTACTTCATCAAGTGTTTCCTAGACAGAAGAAATCATTAAAAATGCCTAAAACTTGAAGAACATTAGTTGTGGTGAGTAAGTTTAAGTAACTGTCAGCTTTGTTTAAATACTCGAAAGAAATTACAGGTGAAATGTGGCAAATGCAATTTGGGATTCCATTTTTTCTGTGCCCTTTAAAAGTCTCGTTTTTCAACGCTAATTACAACTTTTTTCTGGCAATTAGGGCTGTAAAAGTGCTGAATAAAACCGTTTTTCAGCATCGTAAACTATGTAAAATAAATTACAATACGAGTGGAGTTCATTAATATTTATAACACACCATCAGAATGCATACAAAAGTCCTTGGAAGTGGGTGTGTGTGTGTGTGTGTGGGAGTATGGTTCTCTATGGAGAACAAAGGAACCAAATTAATTTAACGCCAACGATGCCGCAACTAACAAAAAAAAAGTAGATCGAGACAAGTGAAAGAAATCAACTGAGGCCAGAGATAAAGAAACAAAAAAAGTTTTCTTTTTTCCCTTAATTTCAACAGCTAGACAAAATGGTGGCAAGCATACCAATGCCACACCCCTCCACCCACAAAACCCATCTGCAAACTGTCCGACCATAGTGCACGTTGTTGCCACACTTGATTGATTTCATTCTATATACGGCTGCGATTTTCCAATTACAAAAGCGCTAAAATCAGCAGAAAATCAAACGGTGGGTGCAAATTGAGACAATTCGTTTAAAAAACATAAAGTGTGTAACTTTAGTTATAAGTCCCATAACACTAGGTCACAAAAATTGAAATTTTTAATGTGACCCCGAACATTTGAGCCTCAAAGGACCGCCCGCTGATTCAGAAAACCTACACCAACAAATTAACTGTATTTCGATAAATAGCTAAGAACCCTATTTTCCCAAGCAGTTATAGCAATAATGACATGACTATAGATAGAACCCGGAGCAGCTGAATGAAGCACCATCATTCTTTGAGGTATTGTTGGTAAGCTATACAAAAGATTCATTGATATTATAGATGAAGCATGTGAAACAAATAACGATTGTTCTTGGGAGCTGACATTGGATCACAAAAAAAAAATAAAATAAAAAGTTGGTATGAGATGCGGTATCTATATATGTAGTGTCTTTAGTTATACTTATATGACCTAGAGTCTGCTTGCTTTTATGAACACAATTTTTAAGAATTAACTTTTGCGACTAACATAAAATCAAACTAGCAAGTTTTTGCCGGTTCGAGGTCATGTTATGTTTGCACATAACTTAAAACAGGAACACACAACACCACAAAGAAGGCTGGTAGACTATACAGCTGTTTCACGAACCTCCCGGTTCTCTCTTCAGTAGTCTTTGCCCATCGACTGCATCAGTCTGTTATCCTTATCCTGTTATCCTTTTACTGCTTGGGAATTCCAAAGGCGGCTTATCGACAAAAACTGACATCCAAGGTTATGATAATTATCAAAGCCAGATCTATCTATCAAAAATAAGTGCACACTCTCAAAAAGCTCAAAACTATCGCTTTGCATTTTGCAAATTATTTGTACGCTACCTTAGAAACATAAACATCGGTCTAAGTGGATGACAACAAGAACTTTTTCGCAGGAAAAATTCTTAAAAATGTTATTCCATCGCTAGGCCAACTAATTTCAATTTCAGCCGATAAGAATCGACCATTTATATAGTACCCTTCAATTGACTATACACCCAGATAAATCTAGCACGATAGCGTCATCCGTGTTGTTCAATTGAAATCCCAGTCGAGTAAGTAAAAAAAATATTATGTTCCTACAAGGACTTGATCCCACGACCTCGACTTTTTTAAGAGAATGTCATGTCCACTCGACCACGGCGCTATTTGCTTGTTGAGTGGCAAAATGCAAACTCCTTACATTCTTAAGTATGATTTTGACGCGAGGTTTTGCTGATGGCAGATAGCCGAGTGAGCTAAGGCGTCGTCCGTGTTGTTTGGTTACAAACTCAGTCGAGTAAGTAATAAAAAAATTTTTAATGGCATCATAAAGTTAATTACAGCTTAGAAAAAATGAGGTGGTGTGGAGTGTGTTTTTGGTCGGTCATGACTCCTCTATCTCTCTCTCTCGCCCCCTCTCCCATATCAGGATATTCTACTTAAGTCCAAGAAGAAGTCTGCTTGATATGAAGCCGACTTAATTTATAACCAAGAATTTCAATCTCAAAAATTATTGCTTGATATCAGTATTTTCGGCTTGGATCCAAGAATATTCCGTCTTACCGTACTTTTGACATCAAAACTGCTTGATGTCAAGCACGATCGGATTGGTTTTTTTCTTTGAGTGTAATATTGATAATTCATACTTATAAAGTCAATGTATGTAAATCGCAAGTCTGTGATCAGTTTAAAATGGTCAAAATGGTTCAAAGGGGGATCAGAGTCAAAACGCAGAAAATAGTTAATATTAATTTGAAGTCTAATATTTTAAGAGGTTTTGAAACCTCTCAAATTCAGCAGAAGGGTCAGTCTGTGGATTCGAACACGCTTGAAAGATTAATGTTCGGTTCGCGGTCCGGTCTCTCAACACTCAGAAAAAATAGAGAATTTCACTCTTGAATCAAGAGCATTCGTTCTCAAAAGTACGGTAAGAGTGAAAATTCTTGATCCAAGAGCGAAATTCTTGATCCAAGAGTGAATTTTTGATCCCGACATTCCTGATTCATGAGTTTCTTGTTTTAAGAGATTCAATTCTTGATCCAATTACGAATAATTCCCACGTTAGAAAACTTAAAAAGAATATTTGGGGTGGGGGTGTGAGAGACATGACCGACCCGACCCGACCGACGTGGGTCCGTCTCCCCCCACCTCCCACTCACCATTATCAACCAACCAACCACCACCCAAACTTTGTTTTGTGATTGATTTTGAGATAGTCATATAGACATTTTTTTTTCTTACCTTTCTGGGACTTGAACTCGGTACCTCGAAAGACTGAAACACATACAGGCAACGGGCAGCTTAGCCCACTCGACTATCATCCATGAGCTAAACGCAGCGAGAAACACACTTACAAATAAACGCAGTTGACTTTCGTACTCATCGAAAAACCACAAACTGCGCATGCGCTCTCTCTCTCTCTGCGAGAGCGAGTCCAACGCTATTCTCTCAAAAGTTAAGTTGCCCACACCCCCCTTGCCTATAAAAAACCAAATTGAGAACGTTTAGAACGAATTTATCTCGATTCCTAGAGCGAAATTCTTGAAAATTCAAGATCGACAAATTTTTTTACCAAGAGCGTTCGTACTCAATTATTCGTTCTAGTTTATTCTTAGTGTAGACGAAAAATTGTGACTAATCCTAAAATGTAGTGTCATTCCAGCTTTATGCTATATTTTCCTCACGAATATACGCCGAATTTGCATCTTAAATTGGGTGGCGTAAAATAAGGAAAAAATAGTCCCAAAGTCTTAATGTATGCACACGAAGTGGTCACCTTCACCAGCTATTGGTGCTAGCCATGAAAAAGGTTCTTAAACTTTGCCGTTCGGATTTGTCGTTAAACTCGTCGTTAAAGACAAGAGATTTAGAGAAGCTCGGCTTGGCCCTACTTGATAATGCGCCGATTCAATACTATAAATTACTTTTTATTGCGTTCAAATATTGTGAAAGTTCAAAAACTCTTAAAAATTGTACATGGTTGTTTGAGCCGAACTGTTCTGCGGGGCTCAGCTCATAGTTGTGTCTATAAAGCAATTCGGCGGCGGCAAAAGCAACATTTTTTAAATCAAATCTCGACCTTACCTATACAAATTGCTTTAAATAAAAAACTTACAAATTTTGATTATCGGTAAATCAATCTCGTACCATTGTACTTGATTGAAAAAAATCCGCGTCGACTACCAATAGTGGCACATAAAATAAACTTAGACTGAGGGCGAAGCGACCTCGCTTCAGTTGGATTTTTCACAAAGCACAAAAGCAATGGGAGTCTAATTGCGAAAGCAATGAAGAATTAGTTTTTTTTTTTTACATCCCAGTCGTATTTTTAAACTTTTTTTCCTCTTCCAGCTCACAGGCTGTAAAACGGCCTGAAAATGGCAATTAGCTGGTGTTAAGACACTGGGAGTGAGTGGGCCTCAACTTGGGTCAAGGCTGTATTAATGAATTAACAACGGCCAAATGAGTTTTGGACAACAATACAAATGGTTTTCGGACTTAACTCTCTCTCCGTTTCTTTGTGTGCTTTATGTGCAAAGTTTGTTTTCGAGAAAGTTTTGCCATAAAAATCTAAAGAACTTCCACGTGTTTAGCATTTGAGAATGTTTGGGCCATTTCGTCCAGGGGTAACCAGAAAAGTACAATTTTCATGCCTTGCACAATTTTGGCAAATGCATTTACGCAATTTGGCGAATCAAAAGGCCGTTAAATTGTACTACAAAAGCATAACAAATTGGTTTTTTTATTCGCGGCAGGACGGCAACATGTGTCCCAGACACCATCGTTTGAATACGCAGACAAGCCTTTACCGCCCCCCACAGCCCCCATCGCGGGTATCCAAACAGCCGCGGCAAAACATCGCTTGGTTGTTGGCCTGGCAGCATCGTTAATGTCATTCCTGGTTCTTGTCGCCCGTTTCTAGTTGATATATTGTTATCATTTTAACAATGGAAATTATTTCATTACATTGTTTTTAGGTGGCATTTTATTATGTTAGACATTGTCTAGAAATGGGCGTGAGAGAGTACCCCATTTTGGGAAGTGAATGTGACAAGAAGAACATTTTAAGGATGGGGGAAAGTTTTGGTAAAGACAGAATTAAATGAAGAGTTCTTTAAGTATTTCTGCACTTCGTACAATTTGTTGCCCAAAAATGTCGTATAAATTGAGTAAATATTTTACTAAGTCGGAAATATAATTGCAATTTTAAAATGTTACCAAGCCTTAACAATTCTGCAAATGGTACTGAGGTTCAAACTAGAAGTAAAGCTTTGGACTCAGTTTGCGGATTCTAGGAAGAATCTTTGAACTTAACTATTTCTGAATGATTTAATCTTCTTTGGAAACTGTTAATATTGAGCGCACGACCGAAGCTCGTAAAAATGTTCTTTGAGGTTCGATTCGGACTTGCGATCATTTCATTGTTTCATTGGGCACATTCAGTAGATAATTTCGATTAGCGATTTGAGATTTATGATGGCCAATATTTCCTGCTGAATGAAGAGATAACCGATTGCGATTGGGAAATTTCACAAAAAAAATCTAACAAATACTATGATTTTCTCTCGATTTGGGATCAAAAAGTATGTTTAAGAACTTACAGCCGATTTCAAATCTTTTATATAGAGCTATCTGTCACACAAACT
The DNA here is from genome assembly GCA_037044535.1 of Lordiphosa magnipectinata. NCBI lineage: Eukaryota > Metazoa > Arthropoda > Insecta > Diptera > Drosophilidae > Lordiphosa > Lordiphosa magnipectinata. The sequence continues at coordinate 19,088 of JBAMBO010001434.1, forward strand.
AACAAATAACAGTTTAATTTGTAAGTTTATCTGACACAAAGCCAGTGATTGGAAAGGTACTTAGTTTTCTTACCTAGGTAAGCTACAAGATAAACGTCAAAAAATATACCTAGGTAAGGTAATCGGTATCCGGAACTTCCAATACTCAGGTAAACGTACAAAAAATGTAATTTAAAATTTAAAACTACTTTAAAAGTATAGCAAAACAAAACAACCTTACTTTATTAAAAATATTTTAGAGTCATACATTGATAAAGGAATTGTAAGGGCACGCGCACACATGTTGCTGAAAGATGAAGGCTTTCAACTAGTCGTCTTTAAAACACCACCATTTTTTCATTTTATTTTTAAATCCACTTCAATTTATGTTTTGAAAGTGTCATAGTGGACAAAGCAAAAGTCTTTGACTCGTTTGAAGTAAAGTTTTTAATAAGAGAAAATAGTTTTGAAAAATTTTTTAAGAGCATCTTTTATTAGCCTTGTTTTACTGACACATATATGGGGCATTACAAGCAAAAAGAGATATTTTCTGAGTTGATGTCTCCGAATTCGATGATAATTGTCCCAAAGCTTATTATGAGAAAAGCTAAACTCCAAAATTTGACCTTTTTTGAAGCTCTTTTGCGAAAGTTATACGCTTAAAGGGTAAAATGGTGAATTTTTAAAGTTTTAAATAACTCGAGATTTACGGCTTAAGATAGAGTTTTGAATTTTTTTTATAAATGTTCAGGTTTAAAAAACCCTTTTGAAAACAATTTTGAAAAAAAATTTTTTTTAAACATTTATTTGAAAAAAAAGGTATTTCTTCAAAAAACTTAGTCTAGACCCATACCCCAAAAAATTGTCAAAAAAAAACATGTAAAAGCCGCATCTTTTCGAAACATTTTGAGTGGGTAAACATGTCAGTAGCTTGAAAATTGAGGAAGTTATAGCCATTTTTGTCATGAAATTTCAAAAATATCTTAAGCTTTTCTCATAATAAGCTCCTTTTGGGGTAATTAGCATCCAATTCGGAGACATCTACTCAGAAAATATCTTATTTGCTTGGAATGCTCCATATGTTCATTTTCAAATTTGGTGATTCCACTGGAAATGTGCATTCTCAAAACTAAAAGACTAGTACGTTTAGGAAAAATAAACACTCAAATACTCACTGCACATATTTTCGTCGAGGTAAGTAAAATAGGGTTGAAAACGAGAATTCTAGTTAGGACTTTTTTAATTTTCCAGGTCTGGACCGAGAGCCTTCTTTAAGCTTTTTCAATTGCTGGCCTTTAGACGTGGGAAACGCGAGCTGGTGGAGAATCATTTGGCTGGCAATGAGAATGAGTGCTTGTGCCAATTCTTTGCTTCCATGATATATGTTTATATATTCGATGAATAGCTATAGTGCCGAAGATTATTTGGATCAGGAGTGTGACAGACAATTTCCCGAGTATTTCTACACATTCCTACAGTCCAATTTCCAAATGTTCTCCTCCACGCCGATAATGACACCCGATGATAAAATCCAGTGTCTGCATAAGAATATTGGACATTGCATTAAGGTGCTAACTTAGACACAGGACCTGACTCCCGAGGAAGAGTAGGCTGCTGAGAAAAAGGATTCGGCCAGGTGATGGTCTCTTTTAATCATTACTGTGGTCCTCCTGCATACGTGGATTGACACAGTCGAATACCAAAATGGCCGCCCTGCAACTGTTGCAAAAGTTGTCCAATTATATTACCTTCGAGACTATATTGAATCGAATTTTGCCCTATATTGTGAGTACTTTAAGGGCTTCCCAAATCTTCATCTAAATCTCTCTTTTTCTCTGTCTTTAGCTGAATCTGGCCCAAAAATCTGCTGTCAAGGTGCTACACTTACTGCTTACCTAGCTATAGTTAAGAATACACCACGTAGCAAAGCCAATGTCTTTCCCGATTATATACTGGCCTATATCATGGATTTGGCCAGTGAACTAAGTGCGTGTGGCCATTGCCCGGAAGATTCCCGTTGTGACGAAGACAGCTGTTTACTTTCTGAAGGAGACACAGCGCAATGCTCCGAATCAGATGCCCACACCACGCTATATGGGACCAATGAATGCATGACGCTCAATTTGCTGACCGATGCACAACCCATTGTCAAGCAAACCCTAATGGAGTCGGGCCTTCTTTGTCCAGTGTTTTTTTTTATTAATGATGTTAAATTAAATAAGTAAGCTATGCCAATACTATGCAGATTTCAACCATTTTTTAAAAATTACTGGCCGTTTTTTGCTCATAACTTGAGTATCGTTCATCCGATCTTTATCATTCCTTCAGCAAATCGATAAATAATTGTTTACAAGGTATCTCTAGAAGGTACGAACGATCTATCTTCAAAACTGTAGGAGATATGACGTTTTTTCCAAATTGCGGGGGCGGGAGGGGGCGTGGCAAAAATTGAAAATAAACTTGATCTGCCTGCAAGTAAAAGAAATATATGCCCCATACATGTCAAACCTCTATCTCTTACCATCTCTGAGATCTCTTCGTTCATGCGGACGGACGGACAGACGGACAGACGGACAGACAGACAGACAGACAGACAGACAGACAGACAGACAGACAGACGGACAGACGGACATGGCTATATCGAATCGGCTGTTGATGCTGATCAAGAATATATATATTTTATAGGGTCGGAAAGGATTCCTTCTCCCTGTTACATACTTTTGCACAAACTTAATATACTCTATGTACCTTCGGTACAGAGTATAAAAAGAAACAAAACTAACAAAAAACACAAATTTTTAAATGGGAAACAAAATGGAATGAATCCAAACATTCATATCAATTATTGCGAAAGTAAACGTTTACAATACGTAGCGAAAACGTATTGGAAACGATTCAGTTTTGAATCCGTTTTCGCGTCGAGAAAACATCGAAAACGGATCCGTTCTCGCTATCGATTGTCGGGTGGGAAAATATTTTTAAATTGTAGAAAATTGTCGGAAAAAAGGTATATAGGAGGCCTTTTCAAAAATATGTACATTGGGCCGAATGTACATGTATCAGTGGAATCAGGCTATAAGTCACATCATTTTAATATATTGAAGCATTAGAATGTTTGTACTACTTGAAGTAAAGTGGGCAGCAAAAATCCTTAATTACAATGGGATTCACCCTACTAAAGAACAAAAAATCTATTTCTGTGTTTGCAAATAATGACTTTTTTAAAGTTGAACAAACACTTTTTAAATTGTGTTTGTGTAGTTTCAAAATACGTTGAAGCTGTCATGAAAACTGTTCCATCTTGTGGCGCAAGGAGCTATTAATTTAAGCTTATAAATTTTCTCAAACTCATCTGCTGCTACTGTGGATCTGCTAACAGCATTCCAAATTGCCGTTGCTTTCGCTATCTTGCAAATGCTTGAACGAGCCGACAAATTAAGTGTGTCCGAAAATCCTTGAAGTCCCAAAGGTGTAGAAATGACAACAGTTGATATAGATACTTGGGTGAGAAAAAATCACGTTTGAAAAGTACCTAGTACCTAACCTATTGATAAGATAAATGAAAATTAAGACCTATTTAAGATAAAAGGTACTCGAATTTGAAAGAATTTGAAAGGTAAAAGGTACACAAAATATTTATTTAGTTATGAACCTTGGATCGGACCTCAAAACGGCAAAATGTAAAAAAGTAGGTCTCGACATTCCCAAAGCTAATTTATGTGGTATATTTAATAATTGTAAAAAACAAAAGATTTTATTTTAATTTGAAATGGGCGAAAGGGCCTGAAAGTTTTGAGGAAAATTAATCATACAACACGTTCACCAAATACAAATTTGTACAACGAAGTTATTAGTTCATTTCAATTGTCATCTTTTGAAATTCAAAAAGTCGACTACATTTGTGTAAATATGGCAAAAGAGACTACTGCTCTTTTGGTCGGCTTATTGAGCCCAATTTATGATAACACGCGTTCCCTAAGACTCGGCTGTTGATGCTGATAAGAGATATATAAAGGATTTCCTAGTTGATATCGCATACATAAAAATAACAAATCCACTAAATTAACATAAACAGAAAAAAAACGGCTGGATATTTCCAATCTTTTTAATCTTGAAGTAAGACCGGCATGAGCTTGAAAATTCAATCTCGGTTTACAGGATATTCGACACAATTCAAGCTTCCAGGGAATGGCCCAAGCCTTTCGAACTTGAATCATTCCAAATGTGCTTACTTCAATCCCCCTTGAGATCACATGTTCATAATTAAGAGAGAGAGAGAGAGCGACAAAGTTTAAGTAGCATTTTTGATTAGAGAGCCAGAGCGACAATATTTAAGTAGCATTTTTGATTAGAGAGCGAGAGCGACAAAATTTAAGTAGCTTTTTTGACATGCGGCAACAAACGATGTCGATGGTCGTGAGCGATGAGATGCCATTCCATTCGTGTTTTCAGTGCGTATGGTCGTGGGTTCGAACCCCAGTTTGAACCCAATAAATTTTTATATTTCTTTGTTTTTCAGAAGTCTTAAGAAAACCAAAACTCTGGTGTGGGTCTTGAAGTGTATAAGGGGATGTCCTATGGAATAATGGCGGAGGAAAGGAAGAAGAGATGTATCTTTTTATTAAGATTAAATTGTTCTCGAATTTTTAGTTGAATCAACAACTATTAAGAAATGAAACACTTATGTGATAATAGGCAACTGCGTATGGAGCTATTGACACAAACTTTACAGCCTACTCGCGCCTGTTAAAACTCGACTTTTTGTACTTTTGTGTTTTTTTTTTACGTATAGTATACAACAAAAAGCATCAGATAGTGGGGTGAGACCATGACCTTAAAAAATTCCTATACAGGAGGTCCAATCTAATGTACCTAGGTACAAATAACTTGGGACTTCCAAACAGGCTGACACTTTTTATACCCTTGTAGAGGATATATTTAAATTGTCCAGATGTTTGTTTGATCAGTGTGCTGAGCTGAGTTGATATAGCCATGTCCGTCAGTCCGTCCGTCTGTCTCTTTGCTATCGCCTCCGTCAGTTTTAAAGCTATCTTAACCAAACTTTGCACAAAGTCTTTTGGTACAAATACGCTGCACATTTGTAGGAATCGGCCGGATCGGTCGACTATAGCATATAGCTGCCATAGGAATGATCGGTCGAAAGAGTAGTTTTAGTGAGAAAAACTTTTTTGTCTTCAACGCGAACGTCCCCAAACCTCGTGTTTATTAGTTTTCTAAGCTTTTACATAATTAAACCAAGTTTGATGAAAATCGGAAAACTGTATAGTATAGCTGCCATACAAAAGTTAGGTCTGAAAAAAGTCTTAGTACGAAAAAAGTTTTTGTTTTCTATGCAATCGCTCCCAAACTTGTTACTGATCAATATGATATGATACCACACAATTCTGCTAAGTATGATCCAAATCGGATGACTTAAGACAATAGCTGTCATAGGAACGATCGGTCGGAAAAGTAGTTCTAGAGAGAAAAGTTTTTTTTTTCAATGGTTGCGTCTCTATACCTTCCAGTTGTGAATATTATCAGTTTCCACACAATTTTGGGGAGTTTGGTCAAAAACGAATGAATATATCGTATAGCTGCCTTATAAGAAACTATAAATTTGTAATAATCTTCCTACTGAGCACGAGTGATGCGGCATCCTAACAGCCAAGGTATTATGATAAAGGAGCATATATCAAAGAAATAGTTTAAAGAAATACGGCTCCCTCCAACAGCAGAAACTATTCAATGCAAAAATTTTTTCTGATGCCTGCTCAGGGATCAATTATTCTGCTGAACACGCCCATTGTTTTCTCACTCTGCATGCTCCGTGTCCACGCGGATGCTGCTTAATCAGAAGTGACTGTAATGGAATGCCTCAGGCTGGGTTCCATATATGAAGAGCTTTTCGCCTTCGCAAAGACCTTAAGTGAAAAACGCAAAATCGCAGCTGCCTTCTTTTCGAACCTCTTATATTGTGCGTCATTTTACACAGCGCTGAAACAGCCACAGCAGCATTGTATCGCGGTATATTTTCTGTCTAAAGAATTACATTTTTTACTTTTATATAATTGCAAAAAGCGACCACAACATACATACATATAAGTATGCTTAAACTAACCTTGTAAATTTAGAAGTTCATGCTCCATATTCAAATCCATTAATTTATCTTCAGTATGACGTCTGTGAAAGTGTCTTTCATAGCATTTACTTCTAAATAAACGCAGATGTATTTGCACCTAAGTCAAAACACTAAATGTGACACGTCAAGCATCGCCAGCTGCGACATTCGGCATGCTTCGATTTACAATTCGTACATTCTCCGAACGAATTCATACATTTTCGAACTTAACATTCGTTGAGAGTTTCAAATTCATACATTCGCGTATCAAATTAATATTCTAAGTATCAAATTAAAACGCAAATGTAAATTTAATACTCTCTAGGCTTATATTCATACAAGAAAAATATATACCAGTTTCAGTTTCAATTTGGGACAACGCGTATCAAATAGATAATTATACAATCATTTTTGGGTGTATACAAACACAAATCATCAAAGATATCGAAGTCGTACAGAGCCGACTGTAACTTACACTCTCGTCCTTACTAAGAACAGCTCTCCGCCCGCTCGTTTCTATGACAACAGTTGTCATTTCCACGTGAGAGCAAACCTGGCAGCCGAATTTAAACTAAAATTTTCCAAATTATGTTTTCTTAAGTATTGACAAACCCACCATTCGTTCTCTTCCACTTGTACCTCCTCAAGCGTTAAGCCAGATAAACCACTTCAAAATAAACGCTTATCTAGATCATTTGACGCCTATTAAAAACTTTCACTCACTAAGCAAAAATGGCTAAAGTGAAAACGTTTCACTTTTTTTCCTCTACATAAATTTAATAAATCCCAGAGAATTCACTTTGAAGTTTTTAAGTTTGCAGAAACGAAGGAAATCCATCAAAAATACACAGAAGAGAGATTCAGCAGATACCCAGATACGTACTTATAAATGCGTATTTATTTCATTTGCATTTTAAATGAAATGAAAATCAGACCAGCATAAAAAGAAAAGCAGAGCCGATACGCCAAAATTGTATATTTGGACATCATTAAAAATGCCACATTTGAGTGAATCCAGGGGAGACGAAAGTCGCTTCGTCTTTTTGCATGATATGCATAAATGTCAAAGTGATTACAATGCAGAGCCCGCAATGTGTTTATCGTTTTGTCATATGCTTCACTGACCCGCTTCCCCCGCTTCAAGGAGGCCAAAAAAGGACATCTTCATCTCAACCGAACTCTGTGAGCTGTGAGTGTGACAACGCCCTCATTCATTCATTCGCTCACTCGTTGCTTACACGCCCATCGAGCAACATAAGGAACAGTGGGACTAAAACGGAATCAAGTAAGCAAGCCAAAAGTTTAATAATGTTTTAAACTTATAAAAAGTATTTTTTGAAACTATTATTACTTAATTTTAATAAAAATACCTGAAACTATTTTTTCAGAAGTCAGAAACCTTCATTATCTATGACCCACTGTGCCGGCATACTGCGATTTGGAGTTGAAGATGAAGTTGAGTGGGAATCGTCGTTTTGTAGTACGACGCAGGTGCGCTTATTGACGCTTGGTTGCACTTCGTTTGAGGGCAAGCCGAAAATCTCAGCGACAGCCAGATCAAAGCCAAAAAGGACCACACCTCTCCTCCCCCTCACACTCTCCTTGGCTTTTCAAACTGTCTTCGCCTTTTTGCATAGATAGATAGATGGATAGATTTTGCTGAAGTGCGCTTTTGGGCCAAGCAACGTTTTAATATTTTTCGGGTGCCACTCGAAAATCCCTTTTGAGAGCCACATTTCATGGTGGCAAAACAATTTCCGGTCACAGTTGTGTGACAAGTATCCTTTTTGTTTGGTCCTTGGTTTAGTTTCGTGAATGATTTGCAAGTTGTTGGACGTTAACTGAGGCGATAAAGACCTTAAAGTGCCCAAAATTTAAATGACAGCAGCAGACACCCAAGACTTAAACCTGCTACGAATACGTCTGCCAAAAAACACTTTGAACTTTTTAAATTTTTAATGAATCAAAAATGTTTTCACACTTTGGCACACCTTTCTGTTTTTTGCGCCATGTGTAGCACTCGTTGATTTCCATTTGCAGCTAGAGAGTAGGTAACAAAAAAGTGTCAGTTCATCAACAAGAGGGTGGCACAGGCTCACCTATGATCCACACACAGACACACACACACAGCTATGCAAGTGTGTAATTGAACTTAATTCGATTTGAAGCGAGACAAGTTTTTTCTGAGCAGCTGTTGAAGTTCTCAAAGGTCCCTTGACATTGGTCTTGAATTTAAAGAGTTAAAGTTGAAGGTAATAAAGAAAAAATGATTGATTGCACGGGGACTTTGTTCTTTTGAAAATAAATACTATTTGTAATTCAGCAATTACGTTTCTCATCTCACCATTTTTTGTTAGCAATTCATAGTTCTCAATGTTCAATTATTATTTTCAATTTGGACGCGTGGAACAATCTCAAATTTTAAAGATCCTTAAATCTAGAGAAGAAAGCAGACATTTAATGTTTTCATTAGTATTACCATCGATTTCGTAGATTGTTTGAAGTTTCAAGTTCTTTTGGCGACATTTTGCTTGTCAAAGCTTCCTGCAGCTTATCTCAATTTAAAAACGCTAGATGAAGTCAGGCAACATATAAACAGAAAATTTAGTGAATTTCAAATCATAAACGGGGTTGCCCCAGAAATCACTAGAGTTTTTCGTATAAACGCTTGAATCTTAAATTTAAACTGCTTAAATTATATTTGAAGTGACAGAAAAATACACGGATAGTAGATCAGGTGGCTAAAGTAAAGCGAATTAAAACCGACTGTTCAAAGCCAAGTAGATTTGGGCACTAGTGATTTCTGTGTCACCCCCAAAAATCAAATTCGCTCTAAATTCGCGTTGAGAACATAACATGTTCTTGGTGGTTTTTCATGAAGACCTTTCCATTTAATTAGTTTCATAATATTTGTATTCGTCAATTTGAAAACAAAAGACTATAAAATAAGTTTAAGAAATTAAAGTTTTCTTGAAGTTTAATTTTAAATTGCGTAGCGCTTTTTATGGATTTTACAGAATTTGATAATGGCGAGCAGCATATTTGAAGAACTGTTTCTCAGAACTAGCCAGTTTAATTTAAAGGCATATAAAAATTATTAGTTCTACAAGATATGGAATATCTAAGCTTCTCATACAAAGTAAATTGGTTCTCTGCGACTGATTACGTTGTGTTATAAGATTAGGGTCCTAATCTTTATCCATTGGCAAAGATCAAAAATTTTATTTGCAAAAAACGTTATGTGTTCAGTCCTATTTCTATTGAATAAATAACAAGCTATAGTGTTCAAGGCGACTTTAAGTTTACTAGCTTCATCACAATGCCCAAAAACCTCTACGCCATAAAATAGTGTAGGAATCAGATACATTCTAGCTACTGACATTCGAATTTGAATTGGTAGAAACTTTTTGGATAAAGAGAGCTGCCTAAGTAATCCGAACAACCTTCCAGTTGCCCTATTAATGTGGTCATTCCACGACAACGTATTATTGAAGTGGATACCCAAATGCATCATCAACATAACTTATTTGCATGCCATCAACACATAACTTAGGCAGCTGCAGCTCATCAAGAGCCTTTTTGTAAAGAACCAAGCATTTGGATTTAAGCGGATTCAGTCCCAAACCATTTTCTATAGCCCACTTATTTACATTTGGCAACATCTGGACATCGTCAACGTACATACGTATTTTACAGATAGACAAGACATTAGGGAGGTCATTAACATACAAAGAGAGCAATAACGGCCCAAGAACAGATCCTTGGGGTACGTCTCGAGTAATCGAAAGAAGATCGGTGCACAAGCCTGCGACTACAGCCTGTTGTCTATTGGTAGGATTAATTAACATATTTGCGAGAAGTTAAATAGCGCGTTTAGCTTTGGGCATAGTATTTGATGATTCACAGTATCGAATGCTTTACTGTAGTCAAGAAGACATAGGACAGTTACCTGTCCAATATCCATCCGACTTCGAATATCGTCCGATATTTTTAATATTGCCGTCGTGCATCTTCTGTTTTTTTTTAAAACCAGATTGGCAATCATTTCGTTTGGAGCTTCTCGTTAGAAATTGCTGAATTTGAATTGCCATTAGGTGCTCGAAAACTTTCGATAGGTATGGTAAAATCGCTATTGGCCTATATTCAATGGATGATTTTGGAATCGGTAGTATTTTTGCAATCTTCCACATATTTGGAAAAATGGACGTGTTGAAAGCAGTGTTCATAACATAAGTGATATGATCAAGCATAAGGGGAAGAAGTAATTTATTAAGCTAAGGATTCATATCATCAAGCCCCACTGCATTCGATTAAATCCTGAGGATACATTCAAGTACCATCACATGAACTGACACAAATAAAGCTAGTGTTATTATCACAGTTGGAATTCGGATAAATATTAAGGTACATATTTCTCGTAGATTCAGGTACTACTATTACTATTACTACTATTGAATTTAGTATTAAGAATATTAACGTCCAGATCAGTCTTTTATTTTGGTTTGTGCTTAGCTATTCCTAAATTTTGAGAAAATTGAGAATTGAGAAAATTTTTGAGTTCACTCCAAGTTTGTCTGCTCAATATTGCACTGTTAAATGTGCTTGGTTGTAAAAGTCTCATTTGGCTGTGTTGATTACTTTTCTCACATTTGTTCTCCGATTCTTAAAAACTCTGTACACTCAAAAAGCAACTCACCCTAAAAAGTGTCATATTCGCCCTAATTTTTAGAAAATCGCCATAAAAAAAGGGCCAAAGGCGACTCGCCTTATCCTTAAGAAAATTTTTATATAAAAAAAAAAATAGAAATTGTGGTCTAAATATCAGGGCAATTTTTCTAAAAAAAAACGGGTGGGGGGGGGTGTCTTTTGTTGTTGTTTTTTGTTTTTTAAGTTATTGTTTTATTTGTTCTTTTTTTTAATTTTTTTTTTACTGGGATTCGAACTCGGGACATCGCACCCCTCTCACAACGCGGACCGGACGCCTTAGCCCACTCAGCTATTTACCTTAAGCTAAACCATAGTTAAGAAAGTACGCAGTTGGGCGAGGCCTGGGATCAAGTCACCGAAGCAGCACTTTTTCTTTTTTATTTTTATATTCTTTTAGAAAACCTTTCTTAAAATTAGAGTTTATTTTCTCAATTTTAGGGCAAAATACTCTACATTTGTAACAAATATTTTCTAAAATCAAAGGCGAAATTACCCTAAAAATTAAAAAAAGGCAATAAAGAAAATTCACCCTAAAATTTAGAAAAAAAAATATTTTTTTCTTAATTTAAGATAGTTTTTTCTAAAAAATTCATTTTTAGGGCAACTTTCCTAAGCAGTAAGTGTAGAAAATTTTTTCTTAAAAATATAAATTTTTTCTAAATTTTAAGGCGATTTCGATTTTAGGGCGATTTTCTTAAATAAAGAAAAATAATTTTCTGAGTGTAGAGATTATCTGTTCTATAACGCTTCTACATGCAATAGGCAGCGTTCCGTTGGTCTATAGAGTGTTTAATGTAGTTGTTAAACCAAGACTTTAGAGTAGGTCTAATAATTTTTGATTTGACTTTCACACTTTTCATAAAGACTTTGGACATTCATATAATGTACTTGCAGCTGCAGGTCCGCTGTTGGAAGGCTGTATATTTGAGTCCAATTACAATTATAAAACTCCCTTTCAAGCGTACCATAATCAATGGACTTAAAATCTCTGTACACAATCTGGACATCACTATAAGCTAAGTCATTATCGTAAGTTAGGAAGATCAAATCATGTTTGGAAAAGACTGGAGCTGATATCTGATCATAGTGTAAAATTTTAGTGACGAAGAATAAGTCCAGAAGGGTATTGCAGCTTTGTTGCAATTAACAATTGATTTTTTCACTTTTTTCGGGAATTAAATCCTTATTATTGAGTTGTTTGTCAAGCATTTCCACCTCGTCTTCGCTTCGCGAGTTCAAAGAATTATCCGTTGAGTTTTCAATAATGTTTCCGATTTTGTTGCATTTTCACATTAAATGAGTTTTATCTATGTTTTTTTATTCTTCTGATAGCAAGAAAAGGCGGATTTGATAAGAATGACTCATCTCTTTTTTCGAATGCGTTTAGAAATACTAAGCTATGACGTCCTCCATTTTTTTCAACTCTTATTTTGGATGCCTGCTAGCCATAGAAAAAATCACTAGCAGTTAGATTCATTTTTAAATAGCTCACACACATTTTCTACCAATAAATTAAGCCAATATCGTTTAGAGATAAAAAGCTCTTTAATAACCTTGGAACTTTCACAGCAACAATCTTTAAGCTCCAGTAAACGTTTGAACATTAAGTAAGTTGCCCCCAACTACCCGTACACAAGCAAGATTTGGCTTATTCAAATGTTGGGTCCTTAGTAAATTAAATATGGTTGGTGTTCTTAGATTATTTACAACAACTCTGGCTTTTCAACATATTTTCGTCATATTATATTTATTAACAAATTGCTGCGATTTTGCTCTCTATTCGCCAGTAACTTAATACCTAGCTGAAATGAACCGAACCGAACAATTTTGCTTTTCGGTTTTTGGTTTGGTTCGGTTCGGTTCAGATCCGGTTTGCATCCCTGACATTCAAACATTGCTAGTTGAATGATTTCCCAAAATTGACCTTATCCTGAAGAATAATCCCACTTTTTTAGTCGGATCACAAATAGCCCACAAACACAATGAAGAATTTTTTCAATAATAGGAAATCCAAAACTGACAAAGCAGATAAGAGTAATGTGATATATAAAATAACATGCAATAAACATTAAACAAGAATATCCCATCACAAGGCAGACTATACTTTCACACCAAACTACCATACAAAAACTGCACTGGCGAGCTGATACTCACCGAATTCCGAAAAAACAAGTAAGAAAGTCGGTCAGGCCCGACTGTAATATACCATGTACCTGGAGTAGCAGCTTAAAGCAGCGCTGCTGATCAATAGATGGCGCCACTACATGCATTGCACATTGAGGGATTTCAAAACTGACCTATAGATGACGCCACTACTGCCAGGGCGGGGAAAGTAACTTTCTTTTGGCCATAACTTGAGTATCGTTTATCCGATCTTTATAATTTCCTCGACAAATCGATTGAAATAATTTTGATTACAAAATATCTCTGGAAGGTCCGAATCATCTATCTACAAAACTGTGTGAGATACAAAGTCTTATCCAAATTGGGGGGGCAGGAGGGGGCGTGACAAAAATTGAAAATAAACTTAATCTCCCTGCAAGTATAAGAAGTTTATGTCGCATGTCAAACATCAATCTCTTCCCATCTCTGAGATCTGTGCTTTCATATAGAAGGACAGACATACACGGCTATTTCGACTCGGCTGTTGATGCTAATCAAAAATATAAATACTTTATAGAGTTGGAAATGATTCCTTCTCCCTGCTACATACTTATGCACAAACTTAATAAACTCTGTGTACTTTCGGTACAGAGTAAAAAAACGATCTCACAACAAGAGAAAAACTACAGTCAACGCCTTAAACATGAAATTGAATTGACAGACAAGAGACTAATAGTGCGTTTCTACTACAGCTGCGTCCACGTTCACATCCACTTACCGGCGAACGCGCGTTTAACTCCACATAAAAAAAAGTCAGTTGTGGGCTGAGGGGGGTGGTGAGGGGGGCGGCAATAAGTTGCGTTCACTTTGAACGCTGGTTCTGCCAACTTGTTTTTTCATATTTATACGATGAATATCGATAAGAACCGATTTCGATAAGACATTTTGATAACAAAAACAGCTGCTACAACAATTGGCGGAATGTTAATTTGTTTAAATATTGTTGATTTATTTAAAAAAAGTTTTCAAATGCTGTCCAAAAAGTACAGGTAGAGATGCAATTATTTGCAAATGGTTTATTACTTGATAATGTCATTCATACTTGTTTCAGAAAGGAGCATGCAAAGTGTGGGCCATCCGAGAGAACGCCTGCCACCTGGGAATAAAATTAGACCATCCGAAATTGGATAATACGAATAGCCTCCAAATCGATCACTATTCTGCTGATCAGCCAAGCGTAAAAAGAGCAACGGACAAGCGGTCCAGTGGAGTTGGAAACCGAAAAGTCCCAGGCAGCAGCTCCACTAAAATCTGAAATGTTTGTCATCCACAGGAAAGAATTCCTTGAAAATCGTGTGCCTTTCAAAAAGAACCGGCTAGAAATAATAAAGAAATCAAAACTGGAATACTAATGTAATTGTTTCTAGCTTACTAATGCCAAAAATTACGTGGGTGGGACTCCTCGTACTCAACGCTCGTCACAGCACACTCGTTCATCACTTGCAAAACCTTTTTGAACTGCAAAATCTGCCGTTGTTGTTTTTCAATTGCAAAACAAAGTCACTTTTATTCATTTTGATTGCTGCGCAAAGGTAAACAAACAGACCAGATCAGCTGTTGTCTATGCGGAAGTGGACGCTGAACGCAGTAGAAACACCTTTGGGAATTTATCGAAAAATCGTGCAATCGATGACAGAACGCGCGTATGTGGAAATCGGCTATAAACTACAAAACGTACACTGAAAGCTGCGTTCACTTAAACAGGCAATTAGTATTGAACTCTACGACCGGCGGTACAGTCGTTCAGTTATTCCTGGGTGACTTCGAGCCGTCTAATCACCAAAATTTTGTATCTATAAGGCCCAATTTCTCAATGTCCGGTTAGTCAAACTTACCGGCAGGTTAGCCGAATTCGCGTGTCTCATGCTGTCTTTGGAGAGAACCGAGCGGCAAAGTTAACCACTGCCTCATGATGGGGTCAAATTTTAACCTGCCGGCAAGTTTCGATAGAATTATCGATATTTTTATCGATCGACAAACAGCTGTGCCCAAAATTTGTGTGGTTTACTTTGTCAATTGCCAAAACAAAATGTTTATAAATAAACAAATTTGGAAGATAATGGAAATGGAAGATTCAGGCGGTAAGACAAGAAACACCTCATGCGATGTGGTATACCGATAGTGATCCAACCGCTGATCCGTGTGCACCATAATGAAAATATTATCCACAGGCACGGACGGCACCAGGAACGGTATTGCCACAATGGCCAACATGGTGGTGGTTATACCCACATAACCCAAGACGGAGCTACGAATAAATAATGCGAGGGAGTACAGGGAGAGTATTTATTATTTTCCTGATCTGGAGGATGCCAAATTTGTTCAACGATTCAGGTTAACAAACTCAGCATGTCAAATAATTCTTGCTAGGAGCAAATATCTTCGCTAGGTAACAGGTAAAACTTTAACTTCAGTTGTGATTCAATTTATTATGATTTGGGTTGTTAACAGGAATCGTGGATTGTTGTCAGAGAGCAAACTTATGGTGGCGCTGCGCTCTTATGCAAGGTTCTTCTTCCTTATCATTGCGGGCGACTTCTGTTGAGTCAGACTTCATTCGGCAAACCGTGCTATTGCATTACTGTCCATCACAAACAGGCACTGACTGATTGATTTGTGCTAAAACTTAAGAAGCCAATTAAATATTTTTAAAGCTTACATATCATAAATAAAAACGTACCATCATTTTCATCCACATTTTCCAATCCTGTGGCTGAGCTTAGGATCATGCCACGAATTTTTTGGAAATAGACAAGACTCCAGCGGGGTTGGGAAATCCGCCACAGTTCCAGAAGTCTCCCGCTTCTTAATTGCGAATTATTTTCGCGATCGTTTTTTTTAAATTCTCGTACTTATCCCGTAAGTCTTTCCAAGGGCGATGAACTCCGGCATGGCGGCATACTGATCTCCAAGCCCAGGCCTTCTGCTTCCAGGTCTCCGCATCCAAAAATGGATTTGTTTGACTCTTAAAATCTACAAGCGAATGTTCCTCAGCCGCAGAAAAGTTCTTCACTCTTGGTCTTTTCGGTGTTTCTCAGTGATTCATCATCGCATGCAATTTTATTTAACTATTTTGCCAAATAAAAACCAGCGACAACAATAGCATTAAAAAATGCCAAAACAAACAGCTGTTTCGTCGACAGTGTCAGGTCACACTTTTGCAGCGATAGAAATTAATCGCTATCGGGTGAACCTGCCGGTAAGTCTCGTTGAGAAAACCAAAAGACTTAACCTCTGGTAATCCCGGCCGGCAAATTTGACCGGCCGGTACCTAACCCCAACTTTTGAGAAATTGGGCCTTACACAAGCTGCAAGGGTATATAAAGTTCGGTCGAGCCGAAGTTAGTTTTCCTCTATTTTTTGTTTGTGTTTTGTTAGAGTCCGGTGTACCCTCCGGCTAGTTTTTTACTGGGCCATTTTGTTTGTTTCATGTGAGTTTTTAGCTTGTTTTCGGGTTTTCTTAGGTCGTTTTGGTTCATCCACAATAAAAAGACATGTTTTTATTGAAATTTTTCTCCTACGCGTATCGACGTCAGTTTGCGTTTAAAAAATTCGGTTCCTGTACCGGTTTCGGAAAGTGATTTAAAACGGTTTATTTCGGTTAACCGTTCCGTTTTCGATATTAATCCCTTATTCAATTCGGCTTTTAGGGCGATATCCGTATTTGTGTTAGCACATCCAGATCTTTTAGACCATTTGCTGAATTAAAATCATTTATTTTTGTCCAGTGTGACAGTTCAGCTGATGTATCTCCTCCTTTAGGACACGCACACACATGCTGCTGAAAGATGAATTGACAGCCGAGCTAAAGGCTGATCTTTTCAAATAACCACGTTCCGTGCATGCTAATGTGTATAACAAGCACTGGTTTGATCTTTAAAATTTAGCTGTAAGTTCAGCTTTGCGGAATCAATCAAGCATGTTTGATTATTTCGGCTTGCTGATGTACTAAAATTTCATGGTCAGCCGTCAGTTCGTCTTTCAGCCGTATGTGTGCGCTCCTAGGCTATAAACCAGGACTCACTCAAATACATTTCCAATTTCGAACGGACCGCTTATTGACTTACAAGGTTTTGTAATAAACAACCGTTACTGGATCTTTCATAGCAAATAGGGAAGGTTCCTTTGGCTATATAGCTGCTAAAAAGCTGGTTCAAGAGACTTGGTGCTTGTTGGAGAGCAAATTAAAGGGCCACATTTGCAAGACTCACCAACCTTTGCTTTTTTTTGGGCAGTTGGTTGCTGTTTGATTTCTTGTCTTGAATTTAGCCAGAACGGTTTTTTGTTTATTTGTTTAATCGCCCTTTGAGATTCTTTGTATCTTGATTGGTTTCTTCTGGTGGTCTTCTATGTGCCGTGCTGAAAACATGCGTTCGTGTGGTCTCTGCCTTAAACGACCCATCAATATAGTTACAAGATAGACCACCGAAAGCCCAAGTTATAAGTAGTTATAAGTAGTAAAAATCATGTAGACAGTAGTTTCCGTCAATTCACACAATGGGCAGCACATCACGCAGTTTATTAGGCTCCATACACAATAAGAAACCAGTTATCTAGAAATCGGTAGTTTTAGTTATCGTCTTTTCAATGTTACAAATACACTTTTTATTTTACAGCGTCCTTGGACTCAGTTTGATTCCAATTTTCAAATCATGTTCAAAGTGGGCATGGGCGAGAAGCCAAAAGCACCGGAAAGTCTCTCGCAGGAGGGTCACGATTTCGTTGACCACTGTTTGCAACATGATCCAAAACAAGGATTGACGGCCATTGAGCTGCTGGAGCACAACTTTTGCAAGGTGGGTATTAAGGGCGAACTAATCTTGAGTGAATTTGAGTCTACCTCCGGGCTTCTCTCTACCTTCCAGTATGGTCGTGACGACACCGAGCAGCTGCAAATGGAGGTGCGTGGCTTCTTCCGACGAAATATGACCTCCAGCTAATCCGGCGGTGTCTCCCTTCTAGTTTTCTTTTACATACCTCTACATATGATGTGGTACTTTATGTATTTCAGAGTGCTAGTTTAATGTTTAATTTATATAAATGACGACGTCCAGTTTGTTGGACAATAAAAATATTCTCAATTAGTAAAACCGGGGAAGGTAGTGGACTCAGTGGTCTCTCCGGATTCGTCGGGGGTAGTTGTTGGAGCAGTGGAAGTATCAGTGGTCTCTCCGGAGCCGTTGGGGGGAGTTGGTGGAGCAGTTGGTAGGGATGGCACCTGTGCCAGAGCCATGGGAGCGCACAGCAGGAAGGCCAGGCAGAGGCTGAGCAGCAGATAGAAGACTGCAACGATGCAAGTAATGAGAAACTGTTAATGATACATTTATACCGACTTCCACTTACACTTCATTTTTCTTGGTGGCGTTGCGAAGACTGATGACACTATGTTGCCTACGAGTGCCTTTTATTTGGGCCAGGCCACGAGGTTTTTTTTTTAATTAAATTCAAATATTAATCAATGGGCCCTTGTTTATCAATTGCGGGCTTATCGAAGCCTAATACTTTGGATATGGATAATGCGCAATGTCACAGTTTATTTCCAGCTTTCGTTAAAATTTTCAGGGAAGCGGAATTATCAATTCTTGGAAATAATACACTGTCATTGGGTGTGCTTTGTGTGTACACTCCTCGACATGTCGCATGCGACAAATTGTTCCATCATACTTTTTATGTTTATTTTTTCCTTTTTATGTAATAAGACATGAATAAGATATTATAAATGATTTTTAATAATTTCAATATATTTATTTTCACAACAAAAATCATGAACTTAACAAATATCTTCAATAAAGAAAAACAAAAGTAAGTTTATTCATCTTATATAAAAACGAAGAACAGAAAGTAACTTAATTAAGAATACTATTACTAATGTCGAATAAGGTTTTTTTAATGGAATATGCAGTCCTAGCTCCTGCTACCTGCTGGCCATCGCAACAAAATGAATGCAACTGGGATATACCTGGAATGCTTTTCACTTCCTTCCATTTTTCGTCCAACTTATAATTTAAAGATAAACTTTCAATTTTATCAGATGGCATAAAATACATTTTAATTGCATTTATGTTGTTTTCTGCACATTGATAAAACGATTGTGCTTCGCGTAAAACAACGTTTTTTGATTTGGTTATTTGCCACACTTTTCTTTTAATAACGGCTCCAACTCCATCAACGGCTCCCTTTCCGTGAGAACTAGCAAAAAAATTCCATTCCATATATAGACATCCAATTTGTTGAATTATGTCACTCAAGCTTGTCAAAATATATATGTTTTTAAATTGAGCGCATCTTCCATCAGAAAATATTAAAATCTTTGAAAAATGCCCAAACATTTTTTTAATTTCGGTTAAAAGGCATAAAACAAAAATAAATACGTCATGTTTATTATGTGTAAGTTTATCGCTTATAACCGCAAACGACTGTGAAGCACCAGCCAACCAAGCTACGCATGTAAAAATTGTTACCTGGCGGTAGCTGAAATGCGCACTTTGTATTTCGTTTTGGTGTGTCAACCTATAGTTCTCGGCCAAATCAATTTGAAGAACGAGCTCGGAAGGCTTTAAGTTCATTTTTGATTGCTCAAAATATTTTTGCTGAGCTCTTTTTACAAAAAATGGGTTTTAAATGATGGTAAGTTTCCATATTAATGACTAACTCAGATAAAGTTGAAGTTGTATTTGACAGGGCTATGTTTTAATCTATTTTACGCCATTGCTGCCAGTTCACTTCATCTTCCATATTAGCCAAATATGCAAGAGGAATAAATTGATCTTTAAATCTGTTATGCACTTCTTACAATTACTTGTCATGCAATATTCATTCTAAATATCGCAGCAAATTGCTTTAAGAAATGTTTCAAAATCTCTGGGAAAAGATGGAATACTTTTCGTGCAACTTTCCAAAAGAAAGCAGAAATTTGCATGATACATGCAAACACACATATTGTGCGGCATTTTACTTACTAACTGGACATGGCGAGGGCGCATTTTAAAAAAAGTTGATTTGGTTACCGCTTCGTTTGGAAATTCTTTTTTAAACAACTCATATGATTCGCACACCGTCATTAACATAAAGCGCTTAGCTACTAATTTGCCTTCAATTATAATGGTGTCTTTCTTTCCCGAAGCTTGCATACTAACATAATCATTCTGATAAAAATTAATAATGGCATTAACTAGGCATTCGGGTATTGTTCTGTTGGATTGCTTTACGATTTCCTTTTCTTCAAAATGCTTATATTTTTTGACCAGGACTTCAAGAACTTTTAGCCTTCTTTGCATGTCCTTTGGCATCGCTTTCTCCACTTTTTTAACCGCTTTCGCCAAGTTTTGTCTAGATTCGTACGGCGCGTTTTGGCTTTGACGTGACATATCATTTTCTAAGAGTTTTTGGCGCCTCTTTTGTTTTCGAATGCAATTATATTTTCGTTTCTCTTCAATTATATCTTCTTTACCTTCAGCCAGCGCTCTTCACTTCTGTCTAGCATTCCGCATTCTTTCCCGGTTTTTTAATTTATAGTTTTGTAATTTTGTCTCATCAACCTTTAACCTTTCTCTCCACCGTTTGCAGTTGGATTTATTTTTCTCGCCGCCGTTTTTACTCATCTGCAATTAAAAATTTTATATTTTGTAGTTACATATACAAATAAAGATATTTTACAAACAAAATTTATTTTGAGTTTATAAATTTTACACTTACGATGTCGCACGCTACCAACTTCAAAAAGGTACCAAGAGCGCAGCGCTGATAATTTTGAAGCAAAACTTTTTTTATTTAATTTGCAATAAAAATATCTGTTTGTAACTAAAATTTCATGCACGTCTTTGATCTTTTTCAATGTCGCACGCGACATCGAAATCTAAGGTAAAGCAAATAAAAAATTTAGCGTAATTGGCAATCGCATCGTTCCTTTTACATTTTTTTTATATTCCTTAAGTTAAACCGAGATTTAAAAGAGAAAATGTCAATGCGTAAGAACAATAATCAAAACAAAACCTGCAATAGAAATGTTCAAACCCGAACTGTTGCACTTGATCGACTTTGCATTTGAATATTTCAAAATGTGTTATGAATAAATGTAAAATTGGTTTACATTAGTTAAATTTGATAGATTTCCTATAAAAATATGTTAAAACGAGATACTTTTATTGTCTTTGAATTTTTTGGCTGCGGTTGACATTTCTGTGGAAATGCCCATCTGTTGATTTGTGTTGGTTATAAAGATTTAAACTCAACCAAAGACCTCGAGCTAGCCAGTTGTAACTTTGACTAAAATCAAAAAACAGGTCACTAAACCCCATATACAAATCGGCGAAACATCTCAAAATAAACGAGAAGGCCATGCTAACCTTGTCTGTGCCGAAGTCTTTATAACCGTGGAAGTGCACGTTTTAAAGTATTATAGCTTAACGCTATCATTAAAGTACTAATTTTGTTTCAGAAAAACCCGTTTGAGAACGATACAATTGAAAACAATGAATATTTCTGTGCTTTGCAAACTGAAAAGCAAATTTCTCGAAAATGTAGGGATAGATATTGATGAGATTTTCAGTATACATTCTTGAATTTGTGTTCTTTAAGCTGATATACTGTGCATGATGGGCCCAACTCTGTGATATAAACGAAAATGTGGGGAGACGATTTTTCAACCCGCAATACATAAATTCCCCCACAGGTTACATAAATTAATAGATTATGCAATTCTTAGCAATATTGCATTTATGTACAGATTTCAAATTACTTCAATAGTTAGTTTTCTTTAGTGTTTCATGGAATATGAAACGTGGACAAAAGTTTTGTTTTCAGTCAAAAATGTGCTAGGGCGATTGCTTTTGATAATATGGGCTGAATTGTAGACTCTTTTTTTTCCAAAATTTAAAAAATTTTTCATATTAAAAATGCTTGTAGATGCATATAGAATCAATATTAATAGGTTTTTTATGGTCTACAATTTTTATAATAGAGATTTACATCATTGGAGCTTTAGAAACCGAGATAATCGCTGAAAACTGATTTTTGTTACCTTTGACCTTGAATAACTAACGAAGAACACACGAGATTTGATGTGACTTTTGAAACAACGTTTAGAACGCCAAAACGAAGGTGTACGAAAGTTTCCAGCTTATTATCACAAATTCCGAGGTTGACCCCTTTGTTTTTCTTGACTGGACTATATTTCGTACCAGCAATTGCCTTTGAACAACATTTTTAAAGGGTACGTTTTAAAAAAAAAATTTGATTTTGTTGAACTGTGATTATAGACGTTTGACGTCAACTTTATTAAATCAAAGCGAGCTCTTATGATCCAAGGAATTTTGAACGCAGATAGATACAGATATTTATTGGATTCTGTGTGGTCGAGATACTTATACATATGTATATCCTTGAGGTGCTAGTGCATTATCGGTGGGTTCGTTCGCATTAGGCCTTGTGTTTAAGTGTAGTGAGTATGGTAGCGCGGAAAGTGTTCCATTGCCTTGCCGTTCTTATAGCACTTCATTTTTGATAGTTGTTTCTGCAACTGAGTTTTCAATATTAAATAGCCATCAAATGGGATTTCGTCCCATTTTTATACCCTTGTAGAAGATATATTAAAACTGTCCAGATGTTTGTAGCGCATAGAAGGAAGCATCTCCGACCACATAAAGTATACTTGATAAGCAAGACGTCCGTTTGTCTGTCTGTTTCTATGCTATCTCCTCCGTCAGTTTTAAAGCTATCTTAACCAAACTTTGTATGAAGTCTTTTGGTACAAATACGCTGCACATTTGTCGGAACCGGCCGGATCGGATGACAGCTGCCATGTCGGTCGAAAAAGTAGTTTTAGTTAGAAAAACTTTTTTGTCTTCAACGCTAATGTGCCCAAACCTCGTATTTATACTTTTTCTATGCTTTTACATAATTCCTCCAAGTTTGATGAAAATCGGTCAACTATGTGTACCATAGTGGAACACTCAAAATTGCCTGGGAACGGGACCAATAAATTATGAAACTAGAGGCATCAGGGAGCAACACCTCATACCCAGTTTTTTTTGATCACGTCAAGTTCGCGCTTAATGGGCACATTTGTACTAGCAATACACAGCTACAACATTAAGGGCACATTTTATTGGTCAGCATCTCAATATATTTAAAATCTTAGAAAATTCTATCGAGTGGTTCTCCATTGATTCCTCTATGGGCGGGGTACTAACTGCTATGTATATCCGGGCTTAAGTAATCATATAAATAAAAGATCCGTATATTTTGCTGCTTTATAATGCATTTATTTCTTTTTTACTTTTTTTTGATGATTATTTTTGCATACATTGAACACAAATCAAACTTAACGACAAACGATAACACAAGTTTTGTCAGTATATTGGAGATACATAGTTATAGTTTTGGATAGTTCATGGCGATAGTTTGGTTAACAGTATTAAACAAATACATATACATATATAGCAACAATGAACACAGCAACTAGTTAGACTTTTAACATTTTCCATATAATTTGTATATTCCATTTGTAAATAACACACATATACATTTGTATATATGTATGTATATATATATATAGATAATCACTACAAAACACACAGTTCGCTAACAATTGAAACAGATATTTCTTTATATATTTCTTCTCAGTATTCTTTCCAACTTTGATGAATTTTTCCCATTTTGCTTCTAGGTATCTCTATAGCTTACACAGTGTATAAATTTATTGATATGTATTGTTACGTCTCAAGTCTCATCTATAAGTTATATGAATATATTTCATACCAGAAAGCCTCTAGTGTTGGTATACCTTTATTGCTGTTTATTTGGAATTAGCATGGGAATATTTCAACAGATTTGAAACCAGCAACAAAATGTAGAGTATGTATGTTTGTGTAGAATTTTTATAACATTGATAAAGCAAACTTTTGGGCGACTTGGTTACAGTGACTGTCAAACTATATTAGTAAGTATTGATAACCAAGTGGGTGTGTGTAAGCACAGCTAATAATCGTTTAGTTCGTAGTATTTATATAATTTATATTGCATATTTAACACATTCAATTAACAGCACTAACAATTGCGCATAAAATTGCTCTAAAACATTTAATTGACTAGTCTTTGATTTTTTTTGTTTTTTTTTTGGTTATGTTCTACATGGGAAAAGGTAAAGCATATGGGTTGCATACATAGGGCTAAAGAGCATAACAATAGCTGAACCCAATTTGTTCAGCGTACGTGAAGTAGAGAAATAAACAAAAACAATGAATGTAAAACTATAGAAGGATGTAATTTGGAATTTATACAATATGATTTAGGTATTTATATATGTAACTAATAATTTAATTTCCCAAGCTTCAGTTAGTGGAATTTAAAGATCGAGTATTTTAGGTCAGTCCAGTTTATAGAAGAGGTAGTGGAGATTCTAGATGATTTTCGTGTGCTCAACACAAATCTGTTTTGGGAAATGATCCATCACGTCTGGATTTAAGGTAATTTAAGTTTAAAATTGCCCAAAATGCCTTTTTCAGCCCTTTTTTTCTAAGGGAACCCCCATTTTTTATCGAAAGTTTCATGAAATCATCGTATAGTACCATTTCTTAGCCTTAAAAATACAAATTCCAAACAATTCTAAGATTTTTAAAGCGAAAATATACCACTATGAATTCACAAAAATTTCACAAAACAGATTCATGTACAACACACGGAAATCATTTAAAATCACCACCACCGCTTCAATAAACAGATAAAAGTTTAATTTTGTTGCCCTCTGTAATCGATAAGTTGTTCATGTCATGTAACAATTTGGATTTCAAACATTACACTGTACAACACTTAGAAGTTGTTCGACCTAGAATTTCTAAAAGTGTATGATGGTGGAGTAAAACCCTTCGCGTGGGTTTGGTCTGTTTAGCTGGAGTTTTCATTTTATTTATCTTTCAAGTTTTCAGCTTCTGATTGGGATTTGCAACTTCATATCTCGTAAATTATTTGGAAATTCGCTTTAACGTATAGACGAAGTTCATGCTTCTGTTTTGGCCTACAGAACATTTCTAAAAAGTAAGATGTGACTTACTCAAAATTACAAAAATGTCATGAAATTATCATGTTTTCACCTCATGTTGTGCTGTTTTTCAACTTTGTCTTGAAAATTGTTAAGAATTTGACTTAGCAATGCAGGGCGAAAACTTAGCTTAGACTAAAATAAACAAACGGTTGAAACATACCAACATTCATTCGATTGGTGCTTCATATAGTTTTGGGCCAGTTGAATTTTTTGCAAAACTTGGAAATATATCAATTTTTGGTAGCTATTTGCTGACGAAGTCTAAATTTTTAATAATTTTTTTATTAAATCAATAAATAATATAAAAACTTTAATTAAAAAATTTAAAATTTTTGAATTTTTTACCGAAAATATTCGTTTATATTTCGAGTTTATATGACAGTTGTACATGCTTGTAGACCTATATGTAGAACTATATAAACAGTAATTAATGGAAAAAAGTTTGTTTATTTTGGTCAAAGCTTCAACTTTGAAGTGTTTCAAGATAAAGTTGAAAAAATGTAAAAAAGTGGTGAAAACTTTGATATTTTTTTGACAATTTTTGTAATTTTGAGTATGAATATGTAATTCTTTTGATTTGCTCCAAAGAAATGTTTTGTAGGCCAAACCAAGAGCAACAACTTTGATAAAGATACAAAAGCAGATATAAAGATTCTAATTTTTAAAAGGCATTGGAGGAGACTAGCCTTGAATGAAAAGTGGCACTTAGGAGTGACTGAGCTGGAAGTAGTCAAAACGTATAAGTATCTGGGTATTTGGATATATCATAATGCTCTGTTTAAATTTCATTTGCAAGAGAAGCTTAAAGAATCGAAAATGGCTATCAACTGTACATGGAGCTCCCTACTAAAGGGCGGTGTCCATGGGTACGGAAACGCCCGCGAAATGAAAAACTCTATATAAAAAAACCGCTGAGGAATTTTTTCGTGTATTCGTTTCATATTTGGTTTCTACCAATAGCGAAATATGCTTATGTTTGCCACTACTTAATGTTAAAAAAAACATCGTCTTTAAGTGCGGTTAACGCCTCTTTGTTGCCGTGACGTGAGCAAAATAGGTTTAGATTCTAATTCGAGCGGCCAAATTGGAAGGTCAAATTGAAAATGAGCGCATCTAAAATTGATTCCTGCATAAAGCCTCGCCTAATGGCACTTTCTAGGGCGGGCAAGCTTAATTTAATAAATGCCGTGAAAGTGAAGAGCAAGGTGCCGGACTTGGCGAATAAAAAACCCTTGTAAACCCTCCAGAGAACACCAGCGGATAGCATTCAAACACTTCTAAGCGCCTCCAGTCCCCTCAATCAGTTCGATTTGATTCGCCTCAACTATGCCTTCGATCACAGCTACCAGACCAAAATGAATATCATTGAACAGCCGTCGGTGCTCAATGATCGAGACAGTAAAACGACCACAAACCAAATGCCCGCTCCCAGTTTAGTGGACACCGAGCTGCTGGCCTCCTATCAAGCGGTAGTCTAGCGGATGCCAATTATATCAATGCCAATTATATCAAGGTAAAAAGTGGGCGAATCATACTTCAACTTTACGTCCCGACTACGTGTCCCCGACTACGTGTTCAAGTGCTATGTGACCACCATTTTCGAGTTCAGCGGAGCTATATACGCCGCCAAGTCACACATGCTACAGCAGTACACATCCAGAAGATCATCATGCTGACCTGACCAACTTAACAGAGGCAAATCGCCAGAAATGCGCTAATTACTTTTCTTTCGAGATGAACGAAATCTTTGCGGTGGCAGCCAAGTGCGAGGTGTTAGTTAAGTGCCGCTGCTCGGGACTAAATCGAACTGCATTTAATGCCATTAATTGTGCCAGACACAATTTTAAGGAAAATGTCATAATCCTGCCAGGTGTTGTTGATTGTAATTTTGCGTTCATATTTAACAGCGCCAGAGCAGCGGAAGGTTACCTTAAAACGTTCATCGAAAGAAAAAATTGTGTTATCGTGTTTATAACAGCGGCTTAGCAGACTCTGTTAAGAATTTTTTGGCGATCCGTGGAGTAAGAAAAATCTATAATATCATCTCAATCTTAAAATCATCATAAATCTCATTGACTGAACTGAACTTCGCAGAACCGGCTCGGTTCGGGTTTTTTGGGTACATCGAACCGGACCATCTACTGGACCTTTAAAATCTATTACCTCAAGAACCTGAACCAGAGCCGGAATTCTGTTGGAAAAAACGTTTGGTTCAGAAAATTATTAAAGTCGACTTTTATAAATTTTTTTATATTACGGATGGAAAAAATCATTGTTTAGTACTTGGATCGATTGGTGCATTATCTAATGGAGATCAGATTTGTAAGTCATATCCAAACTGGGAATATTCCGACTATGAGATGGGAAATAAAGTAATAATATAGATGTATAAATGTAACATGACAATTTAAATTTTTCATATCTATGTACGAGTACACATTGGAAGAACCAGAGACGTATGATTGATGGCGTTAACCTTAGTTAGATGTATTTATCAAATAGTAAGTTAAATGTGTCCTCTTCAACAAAAATAAGGCCATGAAGGTTTTAATTTTAACCAATTTGCTGAAATTCATGGAAAATTGAGGCAAAAATGTTTCAAATATTTCAGATGTTATGAACCAAGGTTCTAACCAAATCCTCAGGTTTGATAAGTTAAGGAACCGGTCATCAAACCGAATCTTATACTTCACGATGGGTTCGAACCTGCGGAGTTTCCTGAGCTTAAATTGTTTACAAAACAAAGAAGATGAAGTTAAATGGTTGAAAAAGTTTCTACAATTCTACAACCCCCTCACTTTTCTTTCACATTCAATGCTCTTCGTTATTTCTTCTCTAATTACCCGTACACTGGAAATATTGGGTGCGCCTCTAGTTATGCTCCTAAACTTATAATACGATTACTTGGTTGTTCTTTTTAACATGATTAATGATTGACTTGGGTTTATCGGTTTACGATTTACTTGGTGGTTGGTCAATAAATTGAATGCTAGTTAACCACTGAGTTGCATTTAGGTACATTTACTGATATGTTTGGTACTGCTCTTCCGTGCGTTTGCGTTTTGTTTATTATGTAAATGTGTCGTTGCGTTTCTTTTATCTCCTGTTGGAGAATTTTCAGTAAGAAGTTGGTCTCTAATTTTTGTAATTCTGTTTTTGTGTTGTGTAGTCTAAAATTATGTAGCAGTGCAAAAGTTTTTCCCTGTAAGTGTCTCGGTATGATACTGTAGTCTTTGCATCTTAGGAGATACTTTAGTCTTCCCCGTTGTTTTGCCAACCTTTTCTGGCATTTGAAATAGTTTTACACGTATGTTAACGTGTTGTTCCCGTAGTTTGTCCTTATGTATTGAATATATTAGTGTTGCCATAGGAACGATCGGTCGAAAAAGTAGTTTTAGTGAGAAAAACTTTTTTGTCTTCAGCGCAAACGTCCCCAAACCTCGTATTTCTAAGTTTTCTATGCTTTCACTTAATTCCACCAAGTTTGATGATAATCGGACAACTATTGAGTATAGCTATAGAAATTGGGTGAAGAAAATGTATATAGGACGCCTTGTCAAAAATATGTACATTTGACCAAATGTATATATTTGTGTCAGTGGAATCAGGCTATTAACTTATCTAAATTAGGCCCAATTTCTCAATGTCCGGTTAGTCAAACTTACCGGCAGGTTAGCCGAATTCGCGTGTCTCATGCTGTCTTTGGAGAGAACCGAGCGGCAAAGTTAACCACTGCCTCATGATGGGGTCAAATTTTAACCTGCCGGCAAGTTTCGATAGAATTATCGATATTTTTATCGATCGACAAACAGCTGTGCCCAAAATTTGTGTTGTTTACTTTGTCAATTGCCAAAACAAAATGTTTATAAATAAACAAATTTGGAAGATAATGGAAATGGAAGATTCAGGCGGTAAGACAAGAAACACCTCATGCGATGTGGTATACCGATAGTGATCCAACCGCTGATCCGTGTGCACCATAATGAAAATATTATCCACAGGCACGGACGGCACCAGGAACGGTATTGCCACAATGGCCAACATGGTGGTGGTTATACCCACATAACCCAAGACGGAGCTACGAATAAATAATGCGAGGGAGTACAGGGAGAGTATTTATTATTTTCCTGATCTGGAGGATGCCAAATTTGTTCAACGATTCAGGTTAACAAACTCAGCATGTCAAATAATTCTTGCTAGGAGCAAATATCTTCGCTAGGTAACAGGTAAAACTTTAACTTCAGTTGTGATTCAATTTATTATGATTTGGGTTGTTAACAGGAATCGTGGATTGTTGTCAGAGAGCAAACTTATGGTGGCGCTGCGCTCTTATGCAAGGTTCTTCTTCCTTATCATTGCGGGCGACTTCTGTTGAGTCAGACTTCATTCGGCAAACCGTGCTATTGCATTACTGTCCATCACAAACAGGCACTGACTGATTGATTTGTGCTAAAACTTAAGAAGCCAATTAAATATTTTTAAAGCTTACATATCATAAATAAAAACGTACCATCATTTTCATCCACATTTTCCAATCCTGTGGCTGAGCTTAGGATCATGCCACGAATTTTTTGGAAATAGACAAGACTCCAGCGGGGTTGGGAAAGCCGCCACAGTTCCAGAAGTCTCCCGCTTCTTAATTGCGAATTATTTTCGCGATCGTTTTTTTTAAATTCTCGTACTTATCCCGTAAGTCTTTCCAAGGGCGATGAACTCCGGCATGGCGGCATACTGATCTCCAAGCCCAGGCCTTCTGCTTCCAGGTCTCCGCATCCAAAAATGGATTTGTTTGACTCTTAAAATCTACAAGCGAATGTTCCTCAGCCGCAGAAAAGTTCTTCACTCTTGGTCTTTTCGGTGTTTCTCAGTGATTCATCATCGCATGCAATTTTATTTAACTATTTTGCCAAATAAAAACCAGCGACAACAATAGCATTAAAAAATGCCAAAACAAACAGCTGTTTCGTCGACAGTGTCAGGTCACACTTTTGCAGCGATAGAAATTAATCGCTATCGGGTGAACCTGCCGGTAAGTCTCGTTGAGAAAACCAAAAGACTTAACCTCTGGTAATCCCGGCCGGCAAATTTGACCGGCCGGTACCTAACCCCAACTTTTGAGAAATTGGGCCTAAATCTTTGATAAGATTTTATGACTATTAGGGCGGCTGCCAGATTTTATTTGTATCGTTTAGTATCCCAACTTATTATTATTAATCTTGATCAAAAATACATATGTTAAGGCATGTTAAGGAATGTCTCCTTCTTGCTGTTACGTACAATTGCACAAACTTTTTATTCCCAGTGTGCCTTTGATACAGGGCATATACCTTTGTTTTAAGATAACAGTGGGATTTTGATTAAACGAAATTGATAAAATGTGCGCAAGAAAATCTTTCGAAAAGTTCATGATACAAGTATAACACTAGGCAACTAGGTCCAGTATATTGAAGGGTTGTTGGTGATTCTAGATGATTTTTGTGTGCTGAACACGAATCTGTTTAATGTAAATTGAACTTAAAGTTGCTTAAAATGCCTTTTTTGAACCTTATTTGAAGCGATTAGTGGGGGACCCATTCTTTTATTTTGACTTTCTTTGATATAATCGGTAGATAAAACTTTTTAACTTTGAAGTAAACTATCCCAAACAATTCTACGATTTCTTAGTAAGTGTTCGAAATGTCAACATTTTCTTCAGCAGTAGACAATTTTGCTATTTCCTGCACATGTATTAATTTTTTAACAATTAATTTTTTTGTTAAGCGTAGTACGGAGACGCTGACAATTTTTGCGGAGCGGAAATTGTTTGATAATTTCTTGAGCGGCTCAGACAATGTAGTGTGACCAGGCAACAGACAGAAATCAGCTGTTGTGTGTATCAAAAATAGGCGGGCTAATTCAAATAAAATAAAAGAGTGTATAAAATTGAAAATGGAAGTCACTGGGGGAAATTCAGTTGTCTGTGCTAATGCCATGGTCTATTTCATAGAACCATTTTGTGTGGGGCGGTAGAAGCCCTTTATTTTGGACTGCGGGAGCAGAACTTAGCCACTTAGACACACTGCTATAACGACAACACAAAACGCATCTGGAGATTAAAATTGCTGGGCCACATATTTAACTAGAGGCAATATTCATAGCCACAGCCAGCTTCATAGACTGGAGGCGGATCATACTCGCCGGGCGTATTAGAGGAGGATAAACTAGGTGAATACGGATTTAAAGGTGGCCACAACAGTAGCAACGGAAGCTACCACAGTAAGCCGAAGGATCCACTACTATAATGGGCTGTGAAAACTTCAGCTTAGGGCTGCTTGGCCGTTGGCTGTAGGGCCGTTCCGTGGGCTGTGGAGACTGCGAAGGTTTAGACTCGGGTGGAATGCATACATTGGGCAAATGGTATGCCGGGAGAAGCATACAGAGAAGGACTCTCCGCCACAAGTGATGCAGCTGCGGGTATCGAAACGCTTTTTGTTAGTCAAATCCCATAAAATGGATTGAGACTCGACCGCTTTGATTAACGCCGCTTGTTCGTCCTCCGTAAAGTTCTCCAAATGTATAGTTTTTTTGTTCTTTTTGCATCCATTTTTTTAATTGCGGTCACGAAATCTGACAATTATCAAACAAGTTTCATAATTTGCAGACCCCCTTCCAGAATTTATCGGCTGTTTTCAAAAAAACGAGTTGGCAGGTCCACGTAAATTGTCATAGCGAATTGTTGGTTGCTCCGTACTCGATCTGACAATGCGCTCTGAGAATTTTCGTGAGCGGATTTCCTGAGCTATGTAATTAGATGGGCTCCGCAAAAATTGTCAGCGTCTCCGTACCACGCTTTACCCTATTCGTGGTATAAGAAATCGAGGACCCAGCCATCGAAATGTATGCTTTCATCACCAGTTTATCTTATCGTTCTTTAAGCTACACCTTCCCTAAAATCTGCTTCTGGCTATGGCCTCCAAAGTCCTGGTCAATTTTATTCGCATATGTTTTGCTCTGAAGTGTACACTCAAGTGCGAGCAGCTTGCGCTCTACTCCACAACAACAACAAAAAACAACAACAATTCAACAATTTTCCATTTGGTCAGGAAAAGCACTTGAAAAGTACTAAAATAGAAAAAACATACAAAATAATCCAAACTGCACCCCTGAGGCCACATTTGCTGGTCCTAACAAGTTCATTTTTCTGCCAGTCAGCCCCACAATTGCCTTGTGATAGAGAAAGGAAGAGGAAGGGATGCGAGTAAGTATATGAAATATGATGTGATTTTACAATTACAGAAAGATGATTGCATTTGAAAGGCCGAGCTAAGTATATACATTTTTTTAATTGGCAACAAAATTCCAATTCAGCGCCTCAGACTCAACAATAACCATAAATTTCTAGAGCTTAAGTTGATATGCACTCTACCTTTAAATTTGTGTTCTCCCTTCCTTTGTGTCTGTTCCAAAAAAAAAATGTGTCTTGTGAAAAAAAATAACTCAGAGCAATATTTTTGCATTTTGCAAGATTTTCAAGAGAGTCTTGTTAATTTCATGCCTGAATGGTTAGTGTTTGCACACAGGAGACGACTTGAGAGATTTACCATGTAAAGTTTCCTTTTTCTTAGCGCTCTTAGCGAAGGAAATGAAATGAAATTTGCGCATAATTTTGCATTACTAATCGTTAACTTTTTTAATCATTTCCGCACCTATTTTTTGGAAAAGCTGTGCGAAAGTAGATAATAAGCTCTGCTTATATTAAAAACTTTTCCACAAATTTACCCCAAACACTAATTGCAATAAATTTGCGCGTTAATAAATTTGAAACTGCGGCAAATTGCCAACAGGCATTTGGCCAAATGGAGCATAGGCGAAGGCAGATGTTTTCCAGTTTTGACCAAAAGTTTTTTGGTATCAAAAAAGAAACAAAATAACCATTACGGTTTTAATTAAAAATGTTTTAAGAAATTTTTTGTTTAGTCAACTTTTAATAAGAATTTAAATTGAGGAAAACAACACGACCGTGTGGCCTAATGGATAAGGCGTCGGACTTCGGATCCGAAGATTGCAGGTTCGAATCCTGTCACGGTCGAAAAAAAAGTTTTTTTTTTATTATTATTATTTAATTTTCAGGTATTACAGGCGAGTTGCAGTGCAAGGAAAGTGTAACTGTTAGTTAGGTACATGACGATATTAAAATTCGACCATTAGGGTAAGATTTAGAAGTCTGGTATTTGCCAAATGACTACTGTCTTCAGTCTTCTGGCTATGCAAACTAACTTTCTGCTCCTGTTAATCCGATCAGGACTTAAGCCAGTGTTATGCGGACTTTGTAAAGGTTGCTCCGATGTCCGGTGCTTCAAATGGGAATTTCTTATGAAATTTTGGGAAGAAAGCAAAGAAAAAGGCAACAGGTAAACTGTAACAAAACATGCACGGCGGATAGTCAAATTGTCAAACAAACAGAACTACACTTAGCACACACTTTTCTTATTGTATTGTAGCAATATTTTTTTTGGATTAATGGATCCCGATGCCGATCGACCTACAGTCAAGCTCTTTCTAGTATTAAATCTTACTATCTTACTAATATTATAATTGCGTGTTTGTATATTTGCCCGTTTGTTACTCAATCACGCACAAATGGTCTAACGGATTCGGATGAAATTTGGCGCTCAGATAGTTTATACGCTGGACTTGAACAAAGGCTATGTAATTTTTGTTTAAATGGTCAAAAAAACAGCGAAATTTGCTAAATAATTATAAGAGTATTTATTAAAGCAGTTTCACGCACCAATGGCTGCAAGGATTCCCTTGAAACTAGGCGCACAGATAGTTGATAAACTAGCTACATAACTTATATTAAAATGGTCAACAACACCGCGAAATTTGCTAATTACTTTAAGAGTATTGATTAAACCGCTTGATGATTAGATGACAATGCAGGTGGAACATAGAAGATGTAGATCCAATGGTCAAAATAATCGCGGAATTTGACAAATTTTCATAGGACCTAAGATTATTATGGGGCCAAAAAGTGAGAGTGTATTAGTTTGTGAAAAAAGGCGCTGCCAATTTGCTTCAACCTGACAGCATTAAAGACTAGCCAGCGACTGAACGGTTTTTTGTTCTCTTCTTCTCAGCTTCGGCATGCTTTCGGCTCGTATAGGTGTAAATAGCGAAATGTTTTCGCCCCCCAGGGGGTTCTTGTGACCATCGCTGCTTTAGACTGGAACGTGCCGGACTCTGGTTTAGATTAATAAAAACTCTAAGATTATTATGAAGATTTGATAGACGTTAACTTGTGTTGCAGGAACACTTCAATAGTTCTATAATTCTGGTTCACAAAAAAAAAAAAAATTTACATGCCCCAAATTGGGACTCGAACCTAGGTCTTTTGTTGCCATTCGGTCATACGCCTTAACATCTAAGCTATTGTTGGCAAGATAGGTTCGGTTCTCTAACATCGCGACCCGTTGGTAAATAAAAATTTTTCATTGCCTGCTTTGTATACTGCTTTGTATTTGCAAACAAATTCTTAATGGGATTTTTTTCCCTGATTTTCAAACAAAACAAGAAAGAAAGTCGGTCAAGCCCGACTATAACATACTCTGCACCCTTAATGTCGCAGGTCGCATTTGGTCACGAGTCACAAACGGCCAGTTAACACACAACGCACAACGTAGTGCGCTCTCTTAGTTTCTGTCTCTCTCTCTTTCTCTCTCTCTCTCTCTCACTAAGATTGCTTCTGCTGAACGCAATGCTTTTGTTATGAGTGGGGCGGGTGGGGGGTGTTAACTGTCCGTTTTTTGCTCAGAACTTGTGTATCGTTCATCCGATCTTTATCATTCTTTCGGCAAATCGATAAATAATTTTGAGTACTAGATATCTCTAAAAAGTACGAACCATCTATTATCAAAACTGTGGAAGATATGACATTTTTTCCAAATTGCGCGGGCGGGAGGGTGCGTATCAAAAATTGAAAATAAACTTGATCTGCCTGCAAGTATAAGAAATATATGTCCCATACATGTCAAACCTCTTTCTCTTACCATCTCTGAGATCTCTTCGTTCATACGGACGGACGGACAGACGGACATGGCTATATCGACTCGGCTGTTGATGCTGATCAAGAATATATATACTTTATAGGGTCAGAAACGATTCCTTCTCCCTGTTACATACTTTTGCACAAACTTAATATACTCTATGTACCCCTTCGGTACAGAGTATAAAAATCTCTGACTAACTATTTTGATTTTATTCTTCTTCTTCTTTATTGGCCCGATGTTGCATCACAACCGCTTGACGGTCTTGGCCTCTGCAATGAATGCCCTCCACTCGCTTCTGCATTGTGCGAGCTGGCAACAGTTGTTCACACCAAGGTTGGAAATGTCTTTCCGCACTTGATCATCCCATCTTAGTGGTGGGCGACCCCTCCTGCCTTGTCCTCCCAAGTCAGCCGCCTTCGCTTTGTACGTCTTTTTTACTGGAGCTTCTTCATCCATCCGGATTACATGTCCTAACCAGCGCAGCCGCTGTTGCTTTATGCGCTTGACTAGACTGATGTCCTTATAGAGCTCATACAGTTCGTGATTCATTCGAATGCCATCGCCAACTTTTAAGGGTCCATATATCCTCCGAAGTATTTTTCGCTCGAAAACGCACATCGCCTTCTCATCCGCTGCTGTCATTGTCCATGCTTTTGCGCCGTATTGCAGGACTGTGGGATGATAAGCGACTTGTATAGCGCTATTTTTGTTCTTCGAGAAAAGGCTCTGCTCTTGAACTCCCTACTGAGCCCGTAGTAGCATCGGTTTCCAAGAGTAATTCTTCTTCGGATCTGCAGGCTGATGTTGTTGTCGCCGGTAATCATCGTCCCGAGGTAGACAAATTCCTCTACAACCTCAAAGTTGTACTCCCCCATAGTAACAAATTGTCCAAGACGCGTAGACTTCTTGTCCGTGGATACTAGGTACTTTGTCTTGTCTTCGTTTACCGCTAAGCCCATCAGTTTAGACTGCTTCTCAATCTCTGAAAACGCCCTGCTTACCGCCCGTTCGTTTTTGCCGATAATGTCAATATCATCGGCGGATGCGAGTAGCATTAGATCTTTATAAAGAAATGAGCCCGATCTGTTGGCATTTGGGCACTGGCGCAGTATATACTCCATCAGGAGATTAAAGAAGTCACACGATAGGGTATCACCCTGCCTAAAACCTCTCTTGGTATCAAAATGGTTCGGAGAGGTTCTTTCCTATTTTGACGGAGCTTCGAGTGCTTCTCAACGTCATCGTGCAAAGTCGAACGTACTTTGCTGGTATACCAAAGGTAGACAGGGCTTCAAAGAACCTTGACCTTATCGGTGTGTCAAAGGCTGATTTATAATCAACAAAAAGATGGTTGGTTTTGATATTTCTCTCATAGGTCTTCTCCAGGGTTTGTCGTAATGTGAATATCTGGTCTGTGGTGGATTTACCAGGTCTGAAGCCACACTGATAAGGTCCGATCAGTGTGCTAATAAGCGGCTTTAGACGTTCACAAATAATGCACGACAGAATCTTATATGCGATGGGAAGGAGACTGATCCCACGGTAGTTGGCGCAAACTGCAGGGTCTCCTTTTTTAAAAAGTGGGCAAATTACACTTAGACTCCAATCTTCGGGCATGCTCTCGTCGGACCATATTCTGCTGATGAGTTGGTGCATGCACCTTACCAACTCCTCGCCTCCAGCCTTAAACAGGTTCAGCTGGCAGGTCATCTGCACCTGCTGATTTGTTGTTCTTAAGCCTTTTTATGGCTACTTTGATTTTATTAGAAACGAAAAAAATAGAGAATAATAATCATGCTTGATTAATAAAAATAAAACTCGGGAAAAATCATCATCAATAATTATTACATTTAAAAATCGACTAATAAAAAGTATTTTAGATTTATTTGAAAAAAATCATTCAAAATAATTATGGACGAAGAAAAAAAATAAAAATATTTAATAATTAATACTTTATGAGAATAAAAACAAAAATTCATTTAAATTTTATGTTCTGATTTTTATATAAAAAGGAGTGATTTGTTCGGTCCCTGGGCAGGAGTATACGGGTAAATGAAGGAGGTGTGGAACAAATGGTAAAAAAAAACGCGAAATATAAAAAATTCTCATTTGAGTTTTGATCAGGCGCAGGGTAAACACGCATGCTCATTTAGGCATTGCTTGAATGTGTTTAGTCATGCGAGAGCGCGTTCATTTAGCACTTCTTTGTTGTTGCAAAAAGGTGCAGTATAAGCTCGTATACTGTAGATGTGTCGACGTCGCTGCCGCTGATCGAGGTTGTATACACTTCAGATAGGGAGGCGCCGGACTCTGGTTTAGATTATCATAAAGACGGGTAAACCTGCTGGCAAATAGGAGGAGTAGATCAAATGGTCATGAAAATCGCAAAATCGAAATATTATGAAGACTTGATGGACGCCAGTAGTAGACGTTTAAATAAAGTAATTGTATATATATAAAAAAATGGTAAAACTTTCCGAAATTGTCATTTAAGCTTAGATTTTTCGTGAAATTTACAAAATTTTATGAGTTTTCGGAATCTTTAAGATTTGATAGATGGCAATTGTAGTCGCGTAAATGGTTAGATCAAACTTCCAACGTTCCAAAAAATCCGGAAATATACAATATTTTATGATTAGTTCAGATTATCACGAAGATTTAATAGTTGGCAATTAAAGAAGGGTAAATAAGAGGTGTCGGTCAATCGGCTTAAAGAAATTTTAGCATTTGAAATATTCTTATATGAGTTTGGATTGACAAGAAAGACGGGTAAATCGACATGTAAATAGAAGGTGTAGAACAAACGGACCAAAATATCGCGAATTAAAAAAAAAAAGTTTTAATGAGTATAGATTATCATGAAGATTGAATAGACGGCAATTGCCAAGTAAGCTTAACTTCTTCGATTTGTGTTTAAAATTCTAAAGGGGTCGTACCTGTTACCTGATAGTTAATAATAAATACATTAGGCAACAAGGTCTAGTATATTGAAGGGTTGGGGGTGGTTCTAGATGATTTTCGTATGCTAAACACGAATCTGTATTCAGAAATCGACCATCACGTCGAGATTTTCAGTAATTTGAGCAGACTCATTTTGTGGGGAAACTTTACTATAGTTTGGATTTTTTTGATATTCTCGAAAATTGCTATTTCTTAACTTTAAAATAAACTATCCCCAAGAATTGTACGATTATTTTAAGCAAAGATATACCATTTTGAAAACATAGAGTCAATAATAATAAAAAATTTAAAACTGTCTACTGCACAAAAGTATGCCTTACAGAAACAGTAGAACCGGCTAGTAATTTGTATAGAATTTCAATGCAAATTTTCAACAAAACCCATTGCATACATTGGGACAGCAACAATATGTTGGGTGTTTGTGATCTCGGATATAATTACTAAAAATGGTATTTCTTCATTGGAAAAAATCGTAGAATTGTTTGGGATAGTTTATTTCAAAGTTAAGGAGTAGTTCTTTTCGATAATATCAAAGAAAGTCACAACATAGTAGAGGTTCTACACAAAACGTGTATAAAAGAGTCAAATAAGTCATTTTTTTTATCTTTAAGCTCAAACTTCTAAAAATCTCGACGTGATGGACCATTTCTGAAAACAGATTCGTGTTCAGCACACGAAAATAAAAAAAAAACAAAATTTTAGGGAAAGAATTGCTATCGCACAGATTCAATTCTATGTTGATGGGTCGAATAGAGCTTATCTTGACATTCATGACTGATTTGCTTGCAAATCATAGTTGGAAACCAAATCATTGTGTGTTAAACATAGTTTCACATCATAAACACACGAAAGTGAGTCAAGACTTAAAGAAGATCTTTGATGAAGAGAGTAAAATGCAATGGACCCAAGTGATTACCTAGAGGTACACCAGAGGTTACCCGGATGCGCTTAGAATATGAATTAGGAACTGTCATGCTGGAAAAATCGGTTGGGCGCTTATCTCTAGTAAAAACGGCTGGTCAGAGTAACTCTTCGTATTATGTTGCTGGGTATATTTGTTCAAATAAGTCGAAAAATTTCTTCACTCTCTTCATCACATCAACTATAAAATTGATTCTGCAATCACAACTGCGTGCAAACTCAATTGACTCACATTAAAACAATTCCCGGCTTATTAATTTTGTTATTTTTAACAATTTCAATGAGTTCATTCAATTATGCCATAATTATATGGCTTTTATTTAATGCAATTAACAAATATAAAGAGAGAATGGCCACTGGAATGCTGAAAAATTCCGCTGGATGTGCAGATTTCTCTCATAGGCCCTTTCCATATAAAGTTGCCTAACGCAGCAAAAATGCCCGCACATTCCATCTCTCTCCTTCTCTATGGTCTCTCCTTCGAATGTTGGCGTAATTTAGCTATTAAATCGTCTTTTTATTAGGGGTAAAGGAGGGCCTTGCCCAAAAGGGGGGAACTTTGGGATTTTCGACCTCCTGCGAGTTTCACACGTGTGCATGTTCGTAGAGGAAATGAATTTTTTGGAAAAAGGGGTGGAGCTCTTGCGGTGGTCAGGCGAGTGAACATTTTGTGCAAACGCAACGGAAACGGAAAATGTTCTATTGGTTAGCCCTACAAGTGCACTGTGCCCAAAAGTAGGCAATGGGAATGAGTTGTGAAAGTGTGAACTGCAGAAGTAGAGGTGTGAGAGCTTGAGGGGAATTGTGCTGTGGACAGCCACGAAAGCTCTTCAGATTTTTTACTTAATTTTCAACTTAAATCTCGGAAAATCAAGAATCAAGAGTTTATTTCGAATAAAACCAACTTTATTTTTATGTATGTATGTATTTTATTTCAGTGTACCGCACTCACAACAGCAGCTTGACACAGTGAAGCGTTAAATTAATCGTGGCAGCTGCCCAAAATCTGAGGTTTGAGTGGCGCCCTCCTGCTTTTTGGGCCGCCCATTTTTTCATGTTTCCACCCTATCCATTATGCTCTCGACTGCCCACTGTATTGGTTTGCTGCAATTTTTACACTTTTATCTGTGGCATATGGAAATTTCTTTTTTTCGGGTCCTTGGGGTAGCATCAAAAATTTAAATTATTAACTTAAGCACACATAAATCTTTTACAAGACGAGAAAAAAATGTGGGGGTAATTTACGTGTAATTAATGAAGGTGCAGAGGTCATAAAATGTACCATTTTTTATATCAAATTGAATATCATTTGCATCATTCGTTCTTTGCCTTAAGATTTTACTTAATATTCAGTGGTTTTTGGTTGAATATTCCCAAAACACACGTTTGTCAGGCTCAATTAACATTGGTTCAAACCATAAACCACAACAAATTGTCAATGTTAATTTGTAAATTCAAATTGAGCTGTTGGGATTTTTGAATTGTTGAAAGAAACTTGCTTACCCAACCCTAAGCGAGGCAATCCAATTAGTCCACTTGGCACTTGACCATTATGATGGCCCATGCCACTTGCACTGCATTGGCGCATTTTAATCTCAGTGAGGAAAGCGAGAGATAGAGAAAGAGGGACAGAGAGTGAGAGAGAGAGAGAGTGAGAGATGGTCGAGCAACCACAGACAGCAGCAGCAGCAGCAGACACTGACAATTAATATTCAAATTTATTAGCCACCTATGAACCGAGTGTGTGCATTATCAGCAGGCACTTGGGGGTCTGCGAATGGGTTGGGAAAGACAAAATAAGGTATAAGTAGACGGAATAGAGATGGAAATATTCTGCAGAAATATCGCATATGATTTTATACGTATTCCAAAATATGTAATAATTAGTATCGGAATTGAAACGGTTCAAGGGTTCTGCTCAGACGTGTTGTAACGGACATATTGGAGACTTATTTTAGGAGCTAACAACATTTTGTTACCAATGACAAAAAAAAATCCCATAACCAAATTAATACTAGTAAATTAGTAATAGCATCTTAAACGCAAGACATAAGAGCAGCATGTAGTTATCTGCACAGCCAGTGATTGGAAAGGTACTCGATTTCCTTACGTAGGTAAGGTACAAAGTAAATGTCAAAAAATATATCTAGGCAAGGTAAACGGGAACAGGAATTTCCAGTACCTACACAAAAACATATACTTTTTAATAAGTCTTTTAAAACACGGTCTAACTACTACTACCTAAACGATAATTTTCAGGTCGTGCACTATCCTCCCGATACTCGAAATTTCAGCATATTCGTTAGATCTATAGAATTTCGGGAATCTGTGCACCAAGTTTCCAAAAAAATTAAAAAATTAACACTTTTTTTGGTTAATTATTTAGACTTTCTCTTGAAATTTTCTCAAATTAACAATCATTAAGTTCCACGTTAGCAACAACTTTACAAGGGCCATCTTCAAGGTACAGCCAGTACCTCGAAACGGACAATATTTAACAACTTCTTAAAAATTTCAATTCGGATGTTTTTTATTTATAAGTCGATAGCAACGTCTGCTGGTGACGGCAACAAGGGTCCTTGCTATACAGCGAGAATTTTGATTGTTGTGTCAAGGTGAATTTGAAAATACCGATGTTAGGTAATAGGTACTCAAAAATGTTATCTATGTATGTATGTACCTATTTGTATTAATATCAATTTGAAACACGTTGTCTCAAATTAAAACGGAAACTAATATAATTTTTTTTTAATAATATAAACCAAGAGATTGTCAAATTAAGACTTTGGGCTTAAATTTGAAACTTCAAATATTCATTTGATACGTAAAAGTATTAATTTGATACTAAATAATTTTCAATGTAATTCGAAAAGTCGTGCTTATGTGAAACGAAGCATGACGAATGCCACTGGTGGCGATACTTGCCGTGTCCAATTTAGTTGTTTGATTTTATTGCAAGCACATCTATACTTCGTTAAAAGCATGATATAAATAACAAGGTAGAGTCATCAGAAGTTCACCATGCGAGAGGGGTAACAGTTGACATGACAGTTGATATGAACATGTGTGAGCACGTCTGACATTCCCTAATTTTCATAATTCAACTGGTACCCCAAAAAGATGCATAACTTCACCTTGTATAATTCCACCATGGTTAAAAGTAAATGCTATGGAGGACACTTTCCCAGACGACGTGCTGGAGATAAATTAATGGATTTCAATATGGAGCACGAAGTTCTATATTAACAAGGTAACAATTGTAACTCTTTAGACAGGATATATACCACGCAACAATACCGCTGTGACTGTTTCTGCGCTTTGCCACATGATGTCCAAAGTGAGAGGTTCGAAACGAAGACAGCTGCAGAAAAGGCGTTTTTCACTCAGTTTCTCTGCGAATGCGTAAAGATCTGCATGTATGGGTTTTAGCATGAGACGCATCATTTCAGTGAAAAGAAGAATTAAAAGCCTTTAAGTTTTTTCTGGTTCGAGGTCTCGTTAAGTTTGTACATAACTTTAAAACAGGAACCAGCGTTTGGAAGTACCTAGGTACAAATACCTAGGTACACACCTAGATACATATTTTGAGTACCTTTTACCTTACCTTGATATTTTCAAATTCGAGTACCTTTTACCTTAACCAGGTCTTAATTTTCATTTACCTTGTCAATAGGTAAGGTACTAGGTACGTATCGTATGTGATTTTTTTTCGCTCTGATTACATAATAGCCGAGATGCTGCCGCGCTTTGCCATATTGAAAAGAAATTATCCGGGACCTGTTTGTGGCTTTAACTGGACGTCTAGTAAATACCACGTGTTCAAAAACTATGCGATCCATGCTAAAAAAAAATGGATGCTGTGCTCCTATTTTCACTTTCGCAAAAGTATTGCGATTTTTAAGTATGTATGGGTGATTCCATGAAAAATCGGCCACTCAACTTTTTTTTTGCTTGAAATAATTTTTTTCGTATTTTTGGTTGTCAAATAGTAACACGTATTTTCAGCATATTGCCAAAACATGCTTAATTCGCGGGAAAAATGATTTGAAAATTTAGCAATTTAAGAAATTTAATTATTTTCAATTGCTTGCTATACAAAGCCGTTGGTGAAAAAATATATTTAAAAATCTGTAAATTTACATCCGATCCCAAGCTTTCAAACTACTTACACTTAAAAATTTTTTAAGTCTTTTTGGTTTTGGAAATTTTCTTCATTTTTTCTCAAACTTGGTCTTGTGTCTTGGAATTTACTGTATTAAGCAGTAAATGGGAAATCGAATAGTTCTAGAGCTATGGACCTTTTTCTCATTTATTTAAATACATTTTCAGTAACAATATCAGATGTAACATGTTTTAATTTTAAGAAGTTAGTATTTTTATACCCGTTACTCGTAGAGTAAAAGGGGATACTAAAGTCGTGCAAATGTATGTAACAGCCAGAAGGAATCATTTCCGACCATATAAAGTATATATATTCTTGATCAGCATCAACAGCCGATTCGATATAGCCATGTCCGTCTGTCCGTCTGTCCGTCTGTCCGTCTGTCTGTATGAACACCTAGATCTCAGAGACTAGAAGAGCTAGAGCAACCAAATTTGAAATGTAGACTCCTATTGTCTGCACGCAGATCAAGTTTATTTTCAATTTTTGCCACGCCCCCTCACGCCCCCGCAATTTGGAAAAAACGTCATATCTCCTACAGTTTTGATGATAGATGGTTCGTACTTTCTAGAGATATCTAGTACTCAAAATTATTTATCGATTTGCTGAAAGAATGATAAAGATCGGATGAACGATACTCAAGTTATGAGCAAAAAACGGTCAGTTAACACCCACCACCCACCCCACCCATAACCTAAGCATTGCGTTCAGCAGCAATCTTAGTGAGAGAGAGAGAGAGAGAGAGAGAGAGAGACTTAGAGAGCGCACTGCGTTGTGCGTTGTGTGTTAACTGGCCGTTTGACTTGTGACCAAATTCGAGCTGCGACATTAAGGGTGCAGAGTATGTAATAGTCGGGCTTGACTGACGTTTTCAAAAGTTTTGTTGTCTGATCTGTTTATCGTGATGAATTTGGAGTCATTTATGTTGGATTTAGTAATTGACAAATGTCTATTAATATCTGGCGGATAATAAATAGCCGAGTTAAGAAATGTTGCATACTTTTCGGCTGACCCACCTCAGGCATACAGGAAGGCTAATAAACATTTGTTTCCATGAGTAACGGGTATATCGAAGTCGGTTAGAGCCGACTTTAACTTACGCTCTCGTTGTGGTTGAATAGAGTGCAGAGTATGTGTCCCTAGTAAAGTTATGCAGTTGGGAAACCGTGATCTTAAAAATTCTGCCGTATTATAGTGACTTGCGGCTAAAGAGACTAATCATTGGTAATTTTAAAGATGTATATAAGGCATTTAAGCAACTAGCTCTCACAGTCTAAATCGGATTGTCAAAATTTTGTTACTTTCGATCACTTCAGAAGACCACAAAGAATTTTTAAAATCACGATTTTCGAAATTCAAAATTATACAAAGGATACCAATTTTCCACTTTATTCAACTACTAAAGAACTATCTTCTTAAAATTAAGACATACATTCCGAAAAATCTAATATTGTTAGTTTCCAAAAAAATGAATTCAAAATGAGAAAAAAGACTATAACTCTGGAACTATTCGATTTCCCATTTACAGCTTAATACAGTAAATTCCTGGACACAAGACCAAATTTTGAGAAAAAAATGAAGAAAATATGCAAACAAAAAAACGAAAATTCGTATACACTATTTTACAACAAAGAATACGAAAAAAATTATTTCGAGCAAAAAAAAGGTCAATGTCCCATTTTTCATGGAATCACCCATACATACTTTATATATACTTACTTAATATA
Organism: Lordiphosa magnipectinata; assembly: GCA_037044535.1. Classification (NCBI taxonomy): domain Eukaryota; kingdom Metazoa; phylum Arthropoda; class Insecta; order Diptera; family Drosophilidae; genus Lordiphosa; species Lordiphosa magnipectinata. The sequence continues at coordinate 63,897 of JBAMBO010001434.1, forward strand.
CTCTATGTACTGTCGGTACAGAGTATAAAAAGTCCCAACCTGATACAAGTTAGTATCAATTGGATATCCTAGAAATATCATTTTAATACTTTCAAGAATATAAATTTGATACTTCAAGTATTAAAGAAAATTCGATTGTAAATAGTTTCAAATTGATGACTAAATAGTGTCATTTTTATGATTAAGTTTTTTTAGGTGTATCTCCTTTCTAATGATGTGCACAACTATATAATGCGATCATCTCCAAAGTTGTTGTTTGACTCCTCGGTTGGTGGCCAATTATATGAAGTCATTCAAAATCAGAATTAATACTTAGTATCTTAGCAAAATGAATCCGCTGGAGTGTAACAATAATTAAACTTCATAAAAAAATTTATCTATTGATTAATATTGCTACGTTGGTGATCCTCTACTCAATTTTTTTTCGCACAGCATTTACCTCCAACTTTTCGCTCATGACGTCTAAAATAATTATTAGCAAAATATATTCCGAGCTGAGTGTCAGCTGTTCTTCCAATACACGCTTTCGATAGGCCAACTATAGATAAGAAACTGAGGATATCGTTTATGTCGCTAAATACCAAAGCAACGAAAAGGTCAAAAATTTCTGGCACTGTTTATACCCGTTACTCTTAGAGAAAACAGGGTATACTCATGCGTGCAAATGCATGTAACAGGCAGAAGTACACATTTACGACTATATAAAGTATACATATTCTTGATTAGAATCAACAGCCGAGTAGTCTGTCTGTAAAAACACCTAAATCTCCGAGACTGGAAGAGCTAGAGCAACTAAATTTTAAATGTAGTATCATTCCATATGTATTGGGTATATCTTAACTTACGCTATCGTTTTATAGAGATTGTCAGCTGAAGGAAAATTCAAAAAATTTACTTTTTTTTAAGATATTCTTTGTGATATCAAACAAAAAACAGAAAACCAAACTGCAATCTTTGTTTCATTAAATTGTTCGAAACTACAGTATCATTTAAGATCATTTCAGATCAGGGGTGCCCACACAATGCTTATGTCAGGGCAGACACCAAAGAAAATCATTTGTCAAACAACAACAACCACATGAAAAGATTTGAGAAACACCGGATAATGTCGGGAGCTGTGTTTGTAGAAATTATTTGTTGAGTTAGAAAAAATTTGCTATAAACGAACATTTTAAAAATTTAATTCGCATTTAAGACCTACAATGATTGTTTAGTACTTAACTCACTATAGCTTGGGTTTTATGGTCATTTAAACTGATAAGCACATTCAGCCGAACAGCTAAACTTAGAAGAAAATGAAGCATTTTATACCTGAGTCAAGTACAAAAGATAAGTTGGAAAATACACGATCCAAAAACCAAATTCTAATTTTGATTTTAATATATGTAATTCCAAAATTCTTGATCTAAGATCGTTTCTGTTTATCTTAGGTAAATTTTAAACTTTTTCAAGATATATTAATTTTTTACCTGCATGAACGAAAAAACCAAAACGAATTTGAAAATATTTATTTTACCTTAGATCCTGAACTCCCATCACTAGCACATTCCACCTGCACTCTATCTATTCCTTAGCACGCACTTGTGGTGCAGTCGTAGCAAAATCGCAGAAAGTATAGGCGACAATTACACGATGGGGACCCAAGGGAAATATTTCAACGGCTACGCTGTCATCGTCCTCGCAGTGTGTCCTGACGCTTAATTATTTGCATATGATTAGACTTAATGGTCGAGTGAGCTTCGGACAACGGTCTCTGTGACTGACCTAGGTTGAGGAGTCGGAGGAGAAGGTAATCACACAAGCTACTAGCCACGTTGTGTAATTGTTAATGATGATTAGATTCAATTTAGGGCATCATTAGTTAGCTGACGAGGCTGCCAACCCCCAAAAGTCACTTTAAATTTATGCCAACGTCGCAACTGACAGAGGAACAAGAGCCAAAGGATGGCGGAACTGACCCGACCCCCAGTCCATGTGACTTAAGGGAACTGCTGGGTCTGTGTAGCTGCAACGTGACCTGAGGCCGCCGCTGTCGAGTTTGAGGTTAATTTTGCAAAATTGTCGAGTCAACGGTTAAACCCTTGCTTTATTCGCCCACCTCACCGTCTGACTGCTTGAATAGTGTTGAGAAGTATATGCAAATGTGAGGCATTGTGTGGTTTTACTTTTGCCGGAAAAGGAGTCATCGCTGGTCATCTTGGTCCAGTCCATTGTGCGATTTTAATCACTCTGAAAGCATTGATGATGGAAAAAGTCAACTAATCGCCGTTAGTGGCTGCCAATGCTAATTGCTTCTGAGCTGTAATTGGATTCATGCGCTCAGGTAAGCTTTTTGAAGGACTCCATTCATAATTGGATGGACAATAAAGAGACGGATTGAGCCAACTGAATTGAAAACTAGAAAAAATTTGCAAAAATGAAAATATCAAAAATTATATTGAATTAATCACAAATTGCTTTTGACATAAACTCAAACTTTATTTTTTCAGGCATTTTTCACTCAAAACTTAACTAAGTTTATGACTTTGAGCATAACTAGTATCGATTTAATCTATATTTTTGGACTTGATAAATGCAAGTCCAATCAGTTATTAAACTCTATACCAAAGGTACACAGAGTATATGAAGTTTGTTCAAAAGTATGTAACAATAAATATAAGGTATATATACTCCTGATTGGAGTCAACAGCCTAGTCGATATTGTCAAAATTGGTAAAATCAACAAGAAAAGTAAAGGAAAGCTAACTTCAGCTAGACCGAAGTTTATACCCTTGTAGATTGTATAATTTATATAAGTTAAGATTTTAAAAGATTTTCGTCGAACATTCTTAACTGAGTTTATTTCTCAAACTCACCCACTACTTTGACCAATTGCTTGCTTGTTTGTTATATGGCAACTATATATAAATGGCAACATCATATTTTGACCAAACTTACCACAATTGTGTGGAAACCGATAATATTCATAACTGAAAAGCCGTCTTTAAGCTACCATTGAATACACAAAAAGTTTTTCTCACAAGAACTACTTTTTCTACCAATCGTTCGTACAAAATTTTGATTTTTGTTCCGCAAATTTCAATGGCGCTATTTATATTGGCAGATGGTGGAATTCGTTCTTGAGAATTACAAGAAAGCAAACATTCGTGAATGTTTTCAATACAAGTGCATCTTATGATAGAATATTAAACATAGAATAACTTTGATCTTATTCAATACAAGTAACCAATTTGATGCGCTATTTCACTTGCGCGGCGTGGCTCAGTCGTCTAACGCGACGTTCCAATTGTGTGAAATGCCGTTATCGTGAGTTCGAGTCCCCTCAGAGTAAATAAAAGTTTTTCACTTAATAAAATATATAAGTTTTTGTTTAATTCATTGTTTTTTCGGTATAAAATAAGGTTGTCAAAAAAGTCTTGCGGTATTTTTATTGAATTTTCAATTGTTCATAAAATTGGTTATAATAATGCGATTTAAGTCAAATATGCGCCGTTTTGTTCGATGACGAGTTCCCAACGAGATGCCAACTTCATAATGCCCCTCTTATAGAAGCTCGCTTCCCTATTGGCAAAAAACTCGGAGAACCAATTTTCACAGGACTATCTTGTGGCCAACTTCCGACTACCAAGCTCGTTCGCCATGGACAGAAATAGGTGGTAATCACTTGGTGCGAGATCCGGACTATACGGTGGATGCAAAAGAACCTCCCATCCGAGCTCCCGGAGCTTCTGGCGCGTCACCAAAGATGTGTGTGGCCTGGCGTTGTCCTGATGGAAGACAATTCGGCCTCTGTTGATCAAAGATGGCCTCTTCTGCATGAGTGCTGCATTCAAGCGGTCCAGTTGTTGGCAGTACAGGTCCGAATTGAGCGTTTGGCCATAGGGGAGCAGCTCATAGTGGATGATTCCCTGCCAATCCCACCAAACACACAGAAGAACCTTCCTGGCCGTCAATCCAGGCTTGGCCACCGTCTGGGCAGCTTCACCGCTTTTCGACCACGACCGTTTGCGCTTCACGTTGTCGTAAGTGACCCACTTTTCATCGCCAGTCACCATCCGCTTCAAAAACGGGTCGATTTTGTTGCGATTCAGAATCGATTTGCATGCATCCATACGGGCAAAAATGTTTCTTTGCGTCAAGTCGTGTGGCACCCATACATCGAGCTTCTTTTTGAATCCAAGCTTCTTCAAATGGTTTATAACGGTTTGATGACTCATGCCCAGCTCTTGGCCGATGCTACGGCTGCTACTATGCCGGTCTCTTTCGATTAATTCAGCGATTTTATCGCAATTTTCGACGACAGGCCTTCCGGACCGTGGCGCATCTTCGATCACCTCTGCACCAGAACGAAAACGTTGAAACCATCGTTGTGCGGTGGAAATGGAAACTGTATCGGGTCCATAAACTGCACAAATTTTATTGGCAGCATGAGATGCATTTTTGCCTTTATCGTAGTAGTACTGTAAAATATGCCGTATTTTCTCTTTATTTTGCTCCATGTTTGCGACGCTATAACTCACGAACGACTAAAAACAAACAACAATAAATCAAACACGTGTTAGCGCGTGAAAAGAGCTTTCCAAAAAGCTCTAGCGTGAACCGATGCGACGAATACAACTAGAACTACGCGCTTGCAAGGACAAGCTTGCGGAAATACCGCAAGACTTTTTTGACAACTTATATAAATAATAAAAATAATAATAATTGCAGCGCGACAAAATTTGAATTTTTTTCTTTCTAAACAAAAATCGAAAGTGCAGACATGTCGTTGTGTTGTTGTGGTTAGTGACCCATGTTTTGTTTACTGGATAACTTGCTTGCACTTTAATATCTGTACTCGCCCTAAAATAGACTCACTTATACATACGGAAGCTTGCATAATAAAACTCCAGATGCAAGCTAATAAAAGTTTCTCCATTATAGCTGCATACTATCCTTCAGGAAACAATAATAGTTTATTCCCAATAGAGCTTAACACTTTATTTAAAGAGCTAAGTCTCCAAAACCTTAACCACTTCTACATTCTAGCGGGTGATCTGAATTGCAAACAACCTTAACACAAAAGGAAATGCCCTGAAAGGATGGTTAAATGAAAACGAGATTAGATTTAGATGTAGCCTTTGTGCATCCCGTTCAGCCTCATATGAAAACGGTAGCTCGTACCTAGACATATGTCTTGCAGACTACAGTCTTGAAATTAAGAAAACCTGAGATAATATTAACTGCCTTAGATGCTTGAACTATGACAGTGACCACTCGGCCATTCTAATTATAGCTTCAAGTCGAGACCAGACAAATATTATTACTCTGCTAAAAAATGACCAAGGAAATATCCTTAATTATAAAAGAACTAGCTGGTACAACTTTCAAAATTGCTGTAAAAACCTGCGTAAAGATGAATCCACAACTCCTAACGACAGAAATCTAAACAGCCTTGAAATTGATTTTAAATTTAAAAACTAATGGGCGAAGATCAAAGACGGAAATTGGTGAACTTGCCAATGAAAAATGTTGCATTTACCAACGATTTTTTTTTGTGTGTAGCTTTAAAACTGACGGAGGAGATAGCATAGAAACAGACTGACAGACGGACGGACAAACGGACATGGCTATATCAACTCAGCTCGTCATGGTGATCGAGAATATATATAGTTTGTGGTCGGTGATGCTTCCTTCTATGCGTTACAAACAACTGGACAATTTTAAAATACCCTCTACAAAGGTATAAAAACTTATTTTGGATATGATCATCTTAAACAAGTTAGAAAGTCGGTCACGCCCGACTATAACATATTCTGTACCAGTTCATTTGCTCCCGACTATAATATTATAGTATATTCAAGGAGTCACGCGGTTATCGTGCAATATTTTTATTATACGCTCATCTCAAAGTTTCTCTCTCTCTCTCTCCCAAAAATTCTGTTTGTTTGAATACAGCGGTGGTTGGCGTGAATGGCGAGGGGGCTGGGGGGGTGCCGGTTAACTTTTTTTGCTCATAACTTGTGTATCGTTCATCCGATCTTTATCATTCCTTCAGCAAATCGATAAATAATGACAAGTTTATTTTTCCAGAATCTATCAACAACAATCTATCATCAAAACTGTGGGAGATATGACGTTTTTTCCAAATTGCGGGAGCGGGAGGGGGCGTGGCAAAAATTGAAAATAAACTTGAGCTGCCTGCATGTATAATGAGTTTTTGTCCCATACCTGTCAAACCTTTATCTCTTACCATCTCTAAGATCTCTTCGTTCATACGGGCGGACGGACAGACAGACAGACGGATATGGCTATATCGACTCGGCTGTTGATGCTGATCAAGAATATATATACTTTATAGGGTCGGAAATGATTCCATCTGGCTGTTACATACTTTTGCACCAACTTTATATACTCTATGTAATATGACCAATACCAATATAAAAATTACCAATATTTTTATTAGTCCAAAAATTTCGATTTTTTTAGACCAACAACAATTAAAAACCTAAATCCGATGTCTCTTGATTAAACTATATTATATATGGCAACGTCGCATCGTTAGCATCGCCTCCTTTTTCGAATTTGTAGATAGCATTATTTTTGGTCATATGTGCTTTGCTTAAGCTGCCTTTATACTTATCATTTTATCTCTAAATAGTCGGCTGTCAAAACTCTCTAAAGAGAAACTCTTATTAAATTGAACCTGTCAAATTTCATCATAGAAAGAAGTTTTCTAAATATTGTAGAGTTATTTGCTTTGCGATAATGTACATATATCGTCAGAGAGTCTTATTAGAGATATATGACAAGTGTAAAGACAGCTTAAGTTTATCTGACACATAGCAGCAATCTGAAAGAAGAAAAATCGGCCCTAAATTTAAATTGGTTAATTCTTTTTTTGCCAGATGAAAGTGCACCAGGGTTTAAGTCATCCATTGGCACGTTGAGCCTTCTACGCCCGTTATTGCTCTCAAGAAGCAATCAAATGCAAACAACGACAAAATACAAGCACCGCGACTGTTGTACACAATTAATGGCAAACTGAATTCTAAAAGTTCAGCTACGGATTCTTGTTGCGCCTTCTAGTTAGATTTTTTACCGCTGCATGGCTTAGAACTATGTGTATGTGCGAGTATGCTTTTTACTAAACAACTTTAAATTCTTGGCTCACAACAATTTTATTTTTAAGACGATGCTACGACTAGTACTCGGAAAATTCTCACGAATGGTAACCAAAAATAATCGCAATCATTCGGACTTTTTACTCGTAAACATACGATGCGGGAATGACTCGTGCAGTGCTCTGCGTATATAGGCTTCAGATATGGGCTGTGTGTGACTGATAGTGCATTTGCACGCGGCTGTAGCTATGCACTGTCTGTGTTAGCGCCTATGCCCACTGCTATCTCTATGCGCAAACACGTATAGACCACCCCTGGTATAGACCATATAAAAATGATTTTTATTGTTTGGTGCCAGAGGTAGCACATTGCGCTGCGTCAATGATTCAAGGTCGCAAATCGTTATATCGAACTGAAGTGGTCGCTTTAGTTTTCATGGCCCTGGTAAAGCAACCACCGCACTTGCTGTTTCGGCATTCTTAAGTAGATATAATATCATGCAGTTATGTTAAAGTTGACTTGAGAGCTAGGGATTGGCGTAGTTCGATCGGTCTACGAAAAAAGTCCGGTCTATGGTTACCGAATTACCTTATTAGTGTTTAGGTGCATTTTTCGAGTTAGAACAGATTAGCTGACACAATCGAACTTTTCTACCATTTCTCACCACCACCCTAATACTCTGACCACGCCCCCTAAATTGCATTTCCCACCAAGTTACCGTTATCCCAGCTCTAAAACATGCGCGTCATTTTCTACCCCACAAAACGAAAAACAATCTGCAAAAACACTTATAAAACTTGACAGGCGTGCAGCGGACAAGTTTTACGAGGAACTCTCAACTCGTTTGGCTCGTCACAAAATTTACAACGAGTTACACAGCTGCCACGCCCCACCGCGACCCCATTCCCCCTAAGGCACCCCCACGCCCACATCACATGTCTCTTCTCTAGTCGCCCAACAAACATTTACAATTTATTGCACATTTGCCTACAAAATATCACCCAATTCCCGGGCTCAAGTGAGCACATTTAATGGAGTATGCAGATGGAGGCGATCCAGGTCCCGCTGTTGGGGGCGCAATGGGCGTGACATTACAGCATGTTCCATTGCACATTTGATGAATTTATTGCAGTTTAGAATTTTTTGCACATTGTGCAGCAGTTTGCAAAATAGAGAGGAGAAAAAATTGTCGCCATGTTGACTAAAAAAAGGACAAACTAAAGGGGTGACGCTGCTATTTTGGGAGGTTGCGTTCTTACATACAGCCTGCACTTTGGTGTAGATGAAACTGTCAAACTGAATGTTTAGAAACTTATTTATAGTTTGGCTTGTGTGATAAGCGTGCCATGAAATGAAGCTTTTTTGTTGTGGGTGGAGTGTGCTGTTGGTTCAAGATGATAAAGAATAGTTTAGGGAATGTCATTTGATGGCTGAGCGAGCGAGGATATAATTTAAAATTTGGTAAAATATGAGGAGACTTAAAAATTGAGTTTGCAGAAGAATTAAGCAAAGCAAAGCACAAGTTTTATTAACTCCTCAAAACATATTTAAATCTTTTTTATTCTGGGCGAGTTCAAGCTTACATAGGAATTGTCGCAAAATTACATATTATTAAGCCCATTATTTTGTGAGTTGCGGTGGTTTATGCTATGTTCCTTCAAAAGAATCTACAATAATGTAATGGAAATTATTAAAGTCAAAAAGTTTCCTGATAAATGAAACGGGGTGTCTGACTAATGAAAATCTCAGTCCCTACCAATGCCTACTTGCTTGCCAAGTGGAAAAATGCGACGAGTAGATCTCCCAAAGAAGGTGTTATTTTTGATTGTTTTAGAGAGGGGTTAATCCAAAAGCTTTCAGGCGCATATGAAAGATATTTAAAAGAAAAATGGAAGAATATTTTGTGCAAATTTGGCGATGAAGTGGCAGAAATGTAACCAAATAATGCAACAATTTGAGCGTAGACATCCTGACTGGCTTAAGCAAAATCAATTCATAGCCATTGAAAAGCACATGAACCCAGTGTGTCGTCCCCGATTGGCATTTACGCTTAACCCATTTTAAGCTAATGGGTATTTAAATTCCTAAGAAAGTGTTGACACTTACAGAACTCCAGCGCGGCGCATGTGAGAGATATCGTGGCCAAAATTTTTTGCATAGTAAAGAGGAAGAATGAAACTATGAAAAAAAAAAAATAGAACAGTTTAGTTCTCTGTGGTTTACCTGTAGATTTTTACAGGTGAAAATCTCGGATTTTTTCTGTATGGAAAATGCTGACGATAAGTGCTGCCAAATAAAGGAGAATAGCGAAAAAAGAAAAACGCATCATCCGGTACCAGATACCTTGAGGTGTCCTGATATGCAATGGAGAAAAATATACAGCGATGTGTCAACACACCTGTTTTTTACACTCGATAAAGTGACAAAAAGTGTTAAAAATACCCGACAGCCCATAATGTATACCAAAAATACAATTTTTTTTGCTATACTGTTTTTTTAACTTTATTCGGAAATCATGGTGTTAATTTTTAATTTTTTGAATTTCTTAATTCTTTTATTTTTTTCGATTATTTTATTTTCTATCAACTTCTTTGGTCTCCCAGGCACACATATCAAAATTTCATCAAAATCGTACGAGCTGATCTATAGGCAGTCCTTAATGGGATGATTGTATTCGAGGTCTGAGGGAGATTACTCAGGCTTACAAGGTTTTGCAACAGAGAAGATAGCAAGATAGCAAGTTAGTTCCTTTTGGCCGCTGAATTCAAATCAATTCTCCGTTTTCCCCCAGCACGTCAGGATTACGAGATATTTGCATAAACGTGTGTTAAGCGAGGTTTGCTTCATTTGTAGGTCCTGTGGGCACATAAAGTAACCTTTTCCAAACAAATTTGTTTTAATAAAAGCAGAATTGAATGTCGTTACAGAAAAACCAAACGCAAAGTCTTGATTTTGTTCATAAGATTCATATTGTTGGATTTTACAATGGAAAATTTGGTAATTTTTTCATAATCTCAGTTTTTTCCAAGTTTAAATTATTCTGAAAAATGTTCCGATTATAAAAAAAAATCTTTAAAATTACTAATTGATAGTCCTTTGCCTCCTCTAATTTATTAAATTTTCAGTTTTTCGATATCACCTCGCTTTTAAAAGTTATAGCCCAAAAACTATAAAAATTTTCTATTTTTTTACATAATATTTACCATGAAAATTTCTTGTCGTTTGAATATAAAAAAGTAGATGTTATAAAACGAACTAGTGGGCACTAAAAAAATATTTTACATTGATTTTGGTTGATTTAAATAGATTTAGAAGTTAATATTTAAAAAAAAAAATGAAATAAATTGTCGTTAATTTTTGTTATTTTTGGTCTAAAACTTTTAAATGCAAGATATCAATAAATTGGTATCTTATGAACCTATTCATAAGTTTGTGTTTGGTTCTTCTGTAACGTCATTCAATTCAGCTTACTTCAAATCTATTTTGGTATGAAAAGGTTACTTACTGTAGCCACACGACCTACAAATGTAAACAAACCAGGGCTGCAAACCCAAAAAAATTTTCGGAACCTCCGGTTTGCAGGTTCGAACCAAGATTTACCAACGGTTAAGGTTCGGAAATTTGAGGTTCGAGGTTTTCGGGCTTTGGTTTTGGTTCGAACCTTGGTTCGTTGCACGTTTTACCCAATATATTTAAAATAACAATAAATTTTATTAATATACAAAAAAAAAATCAGTTTATATATTATATTTTTGTTTACTTAAGTGTAATATTAATCTTTAATTTAAATTTATGAGTAGTATGACTTCGAGTAGAGATCAGATAAAATAAATTTTAATGTGGAAAAAGCTCTTTCAACTGAGACTTTAGTGGATGGCACTGATAAGACAGTTAGCGCAACAGCTTGAAGCTGAGTACATTGATGAGATGTTCAAAACTTTAAAATGTTGGATTTAGACGGTTCTCTATCAATGCCATCGAAGGCTCTAATGATGTCATTAATAGTTTCATTTTTTGAAACACTTTGCTGTTCGTTAACATTGCAGAGATAACTTTCTACATCGTCATCTTCTGAAATAGATAATGACAAAGCCAAATTAGGAACCTCAACACTGTTTAAGCTTTGAAGTCTATGAAAAATATTACCAATATGTTGTTTGGCTTCTAGCTTTTGCGAATCACTTAATAGACTTTGGAATCGAGGATCTAGAAAAACAGAGGCTAGTATGGGTGGAGATTTTATGACAAATTCGGAACGTCTTTCTAGAATTTTTAACAAAATGGCATTAAACCTGCCTGGTGATTTTGAGACTCTGTCGGACAACACTCGAATGCTCAATGCAAAAATCTTTGAGATCGAGTAGGCGTTCGCACATTTTAAATGTAGAGTTCCATCTTGTAAGACATCCGAGAATTGGTTTCTTTAAATTGCTTGCAAGCAACAAATAAAGGCATGTGGGAGTTCGAAGTTTTTTGCAAACTAATCTAATTCTGGACATATCGATATGTAATTCTTTAAAGAAATCCAAGGCAACTAAATTAAGCGTATGCGCTGCACAACGTATTGTAGTTATCTGATTATCCTGTAAATCCATATTTACCATACTGTGTGCGTCGCAACTGCATTCACCCTCAGCATCATCCAGTTCAACTTTGCAAATGTTTTCCATTATATCGCCCACACGAACCATGTTGGCTCCGTTGTCAACTGTATAGGTGTACACCTGACGCATAGATACATTGTAGGACTGTAAGACGTCGACTATAATTGATGTGAGATTGGCGCTCGTGTGCTGGTTATGGACTTCCTTCATTGCTAGTGTATAAATCTTCAGTTCGCCCTCTAAAATAATTTGCACATTTATGCCAATTATCGACCGGTCTAAACGACTAACACAATCGGCTTTGATGGATATCAATCTGAAATAACACAGAAAATATTATGCTTTATTGATTGTCAATTCATTTATTGGCTTTCAAATACTACATACATACATATCACGAGTACATCACACGCGCAAAAATATATACATACACATGAATGCATAAATATGTACGTCGATTTTCGGCATATGTACATACATATGTATCAGCAGTGCCAATTTAGATGTTTTTCCCACCAGATATCGACTGATAAATAGCTAAACAATGTCAAATAATTAGCTAGAATTGCAGGCTCCAGTTTTCGAGCTTACAAAATAGCTGTGTCTGGTGGGAAAAATAGCTAAATTGGCAATTCTGGTTTGTACATACATATATACATATGTATGTATATATGCAAGTGAATTCATACATACAAATATTTAACTAGCCATGCATGTAGGTAGATATGTACAGACATATTTTTTCTGAACTTACCGATTCTGCAAAACATTGATTATGCTTTCTCGTATGCGTTGAGCTTTTAATGCAATTACATTATGAGTAACTAACACTTCTTGCTGCAACGTGCGAAATCTGCTTTATTGCAGCTGAATTCGTGCTTAAGTTGCAAATATTACATGAGAAAGATATAAAAAAAAAAAAACAGTGTGCAGTCTTACAATGTATTTATGCGTCAGATATATACCTTTTGTATTGTAATTTTGTATATATTGGTTAAAACGTGCAACAAACCAAGGTTTGAACCAAAACCAATGCCCAAAAACCTCGAACCTCAAATTTCCGTACCTTAACTGACGGTAAATTTTGGATCGAACCTGCAAACCGGAGGTTCCAAAAATTTTTTTGGGTTTGCAGCCCTGCTATATGCTATATATGCATGCTATATTTATAAATATGAATAATTCAGAAAATATTTGCTTTATGTTTGCCTTAGAACTAATTTATTTTATAACAATGTACATTTTTGGTAGCCTTCATAAATGTACAATAGACATTAATTGACACAACTGACTATTAATTTTTGCGTAAATAAGGTTTGCACACCTTAAAGGGAATTCATCATGATATTTTGTTAGTTTATAAACCGGGTAATACAGACTGTTGTCAAAAATAATTTAGTTAATTAAAATTTTCCTCATAATCATTGTGCACTCTACCTTATCACTGGCAAATCTTGTTTAAAAACACGAAACTTTACTCGAACTGCAATTTCATTTCCAGTGCTGCACTTACTCCCACAGGACTCCCCTCAGCCACCAACGGAGGTCTGATGAATTTGCCAGCTTTAATCAGTGGAGCCTGCAGCCAAAGAGAAGCGCTCGCCCATTAAAAGCGAAACAAAAACAAAGGGCAAAGCGTCTAAAGGGGAAAGGCAGTGGGCATATTCGTATCTATATCTCCAGCTGTCTAACTGTTTGAGTGTGTGTGTGTGAGTTCTGTGGCGGTAAATCTTTATAAGCGCGAATAATTGGTTTCCTCATTTAATGCGAATGGGGCGCCCGAGCAGGAACCCCAGCATCAGCATCAGATTCTGCCGGCCTCCACAGTGCAATCGCCATAGAAAATGCCTCACAATAAACATTTCTTTTTGCAGTTTTTTGTTTTTTTTTTGTATTTGCCAGGAGGCGGCTGTCAGAACAAACAGCAGGAGTCATAATATTGCAACAGCATCGAGTTCGAGTTTGAGATTGGGCTCGGGCCTGGTGGAGAAGCGAAAAGAAATTGCTGGAAAAAATTAATTGCATTTTCATTATGTTGACTGGCAGAGTCAAAGGGGAGCAGCGCACACAGACAGACAGACCGAAGCAGACAGACAAATGACATGGATATAGGCGCTGGAGAAGCGGCAAGAGTTGATGGGGTCATGATGAAGCTAAACTGTCATTAAGTCTCAGATTTGGTTTATGGGAATGGCTAAATGAAAGTGGACATTTGCAGCTGAATTAGATGAGATGATATAAAAATGTTTAGATTAGAAGGAATGAAGCTAGGCGAGAACAACTCTAACCAATTGTGGAATATAGAAATTGAGTCTTGTAAATAACAAACATTTATTTCATTAAATTTTGATTATGAGCGATACTAAAAAAGGGAAAATTTTTCGTATGTATATAGTAAAGCATGAAGCCTAGTACTGAGGGCGTTCGAATTTTCCTTTGCTTTGATGCTCATGTGCTTTTAGAAGGTGATTCTATTTATGTGAAATACTGTGACAAAAGGAAAATTCGAACGCCCTCAGTACTAGGCTTTAAGTGGGATATAGACATAATGCAAAATGCCGACACATATGCCAAAATTTTCATTTACGCTTTATTTTGAAAACTGAGTGTGATGTAGAAAAGTTAAACGCAGATTTGGAATCAGCACACCCCAAATAATTGCTTATGTCAACTGGAATCCAGCCTTTAAGGACTATACTCAGATGAGATAAAAAATTCTTTCGGCAGAAAACTTCATTTAAAATTGACATATTTTATCGAACGTTCCATGATATCATCGATATATTTATAAGCTCTAAAATTAATTGTTTAAAACAGTTTTACAATTCTTTCAAGCTAAGATAAACCATTTTAAAGACATTCGCTAGAAAAGAGAAAACTGTCTACTGCCCAAAGTTATGCAATCCAAAAATAGTACAGTGCGCTAGTACTTTCTATAGAATTCTATTAAAAATTTTCAACAACACCCATTGCATACTTATGGGCAGTACACAATTTGGTCATTTCGAATACATGTATTCAAAAAACATGTCTAAAAATGATTAAGATTGACCTTCTGATCTTAAAGTCTATGTAACTAGTTTCACTGCTTTTTACAACTATTTTACCTGCTCTTTAGATTCATTGCTTAACCCTTTATTTGGCATCGACTCCGATTTTGATGCGGTTTTTTTTATTTGATAGAAAATATAAAATAAAATATACACTTCTTTTTCGTTTTGCCCAGTTTACATTTTTAAAACTTTTATGAAGGAAAAAGGAAATGTTGCATAAATGCATCAGATCTGCATTTGAGTTGGCACTCGCTGCGTTGGACCTCTCTGCTTCTTTCGCTTCAGTCCATTTTAAAGAACAGAGCTTCGTTTCCCCAGCTTTGATTTAGTATCAACTTTTGTTAGCACTTACGCGATATGAAGCCAAAAGACGGACGATCATAAAAATGTAGTGTCTGATCGCTTGTACAAAGGCCCAGCTTTGCTCACTGTCCAGTCCAGTAAATGGTAAAACATTGTAACTTGCCAGCGTCTGTTTCTCAATGAAATGTTGAATCTGCCGATTATGCTGACAATAATATCAAAGTCTCCCGTATAGCGATTGTACCTGTATTGCGCTACTGCAAATGGGCGTTCAATTTGAAAATATTCTTCTTTGGCTTTGTTGAATCGGAGAGAAGAGCCTTTATGAAGAGACTCCAGCGAAGTTGGATTTTTTCTTAATTTAAAACAATAGGGCGTTCAGCTCGATCTTCAATGTCCTCGTCATCAATGGTATTAAGATGTTCTTCATATAGATAGAAATCGCTTTCGTCATCAGCACAAAAATCGAGTTCATCTTCGCTGTCCACACTGACAAAAATGCTAGCGATTTGTGAAGTCGTTAGTCCCTTTGCTGACATTTTCTCTAAGAAATAAGGCAATTTAAATATGTGGTGCCCATAAAACATCATGTATGCTGCAGATATGCATCACGGCCATATAAAGGGTTCAACCAACAAAACTAAAATAAAAACTTAATTAATCAAAAACTTTTTAATTTACATGCTGTACTTTTAAAAATATGCAACACATTTTAACCCATTTGTATTAAGATAGTTTATCTCAGGGGCGAAATTCCGAGGCTTTGAAATCAAAAGAATACTTTTCGGCTGAACTCTTTATAAACCGAGCTAGACAGAGCACTGAAAGGTCCACATATATAAAGCTGACAAGATAACCTAGGAACAAACTGCATTAGAAATATTTTTAAGGCGAGGTGCGAAATGATTGCATTAAACCTTAGGCCACACAGAAGGACTTGGATGACAGCTGCAGCCTTTGTAATATGCGTGAGAAAGAAAATGTGGAACATTTTATCTCCACTTCCATTGCATCACTTTAAACGAGACTAAACTCCAAATAATTTTAAACGGAGAAAATGGGCGCACCCTATCAACATTTTAAGCAGTAGAATCTAAATAACGGCGTCAAACTATTAATTAAGATTTTTAAGTTTTTATTATTGTGTTATTTTTTTATACCCTTGTATAGGGTATATTAAAATTGTCCAGATGTTTGTAAAGCATAAAAGGAAGCATCTCCGACCACATAAAGTATACATATTCTTGATCAGCATGACGAGCTGAGTTGATATAGCCATGTCCGTATGTCCGCCCGTCCGTCATGTTAACCAAACTTTGCACGAAATCTTTTGGTACAAAGACACTGCACCTTTGTCGGACCCGGCCGGATCGGATAACTATAGCATATAGCTGACATAGCAACTGTCGGTCGGAAAAGTAGTTTTAGTAGGAAAAACTTTTTTGTCTTTAACGCGAACGTCCCCAAACCTTGAATTTATAAGTTTTCTATGCTTTCACGTAATTCCACCAAGCTTTATTAAAATCGGACCACCATATGGAATAGCTGCCATACAAAAGATAGTCTTTATACCTTCGAGTTATGAGTATTATCGGTTACCACACAGTTTTGGGGAATTTGTTCAAAATCGGATATATACATATATCGTATAGCTGCCATATAAAAAACCATCTGTTGATGAGTTTGGGAAATAACTCAGCTGATAATGTTCGAAATCATTTAAAATCATTTAAATTAAATAAATTATACAAGCTGCAACGGTATAAACTTCGGTCGAGCTTGCTTTCCTCTATTTTTGTTCTAAAATAGTCCTTAGAGCCGTCCTCATTGACTGAAGATCCACTATTTCGTGACGAACGGGGAAGGTGGGTAGAGTAGTCAATTGAAAGGCAACTTTCAGATGTACCTTTATTTATAATGGTTTATATAATACTATATTGTATCAACTGACGGTTTTAAATAAACCATTCTTGTATAACACTTACCATTTGTATTATTGTTAAGCCAGCTATAATCTGTAATCACTCTGTTTTCAATCCTTTATCTTTACACAATAGAAACAACATCCTACTACTTTTCGACTGATTGTACAGCATGATGTTCGAATTCAAGCAGCTTTAGTGCAATATTGAAAAAAAAAATAATAGTCCGTGTTTTAAGTAAATTGTGAGGGATACTTTTGGGCACTTCCAACGCAAAGTTGCCAAATGTAAAAAAACCCTCAAAATTTAAGATATTTAAATTTTTTATGCAAACGCTTACGAATTGAAAGTTCTTTTTATTTTCCATTGCAATCTAGTCCGAATTGCGGCTGCTGTTATTTTCATAGATTCGACTATTAATTTTATTAATTTTGCAGCAGTTTTAAGAAAAATCAACTTTGAACGGCTGACATACAAAAACTATTCCAAATTTTGGCATAAAATAGCTTATTTTGATTAATATGTGGGCATTTCCACAGAAAAGTCCACCAAGAACAAAAAAATTAAAAGTGCTTAAAAACGCTTTTTTTTATCATATTTTCATGAGGAAACAATCAAAATGAACTAATATGAGCCAATCTTAAATATATCCATAGCCCAATTCGAGATTTTCGAATGCAAAGTCACGCAAGCGCCATTTTTCTCATCATGCCTTTAGATTGCATTGATTTTTTTGTCTCTTAAATATTTCTAAGGGTACTAAGGGTTAAAAAATATTAGATAAGACACCATAAGAAATTATGTGACTGCAATTAACTGTAAGTTTTTGCTTTCTATTGTAACAAAAACAACATAAATAAAATGAGGAATTTTTAGTTACGTAACGTCAGGTAACGTCAAGCCGTCTTATGCAAATGGAAAACAAAAGGTGCCTGGACGACAAACCTCCATTTTTCAAAAAGCGCTCGTTCGCGGGCTCTAAACAAGTCAACCCACCCGGCTCGTCCGCCGCTAGTTCATTCCTTAACCCATGCGGGTAGCGGCGATAGCACCCAAATGCCTTTTACAAACAAGATTTTCATATTTTTTAAAAACATTTTATCGTACAAACGTAACGTAACGTCAGTTTGGAAATGCCCATATACAGTTTTATCCAGTTCTCCAAACAAAAAATTGTGACTTTTGGTCTCAATTTCGGCACGCTGGCCCAGTGTGCACTGACCGTAATTAAGACGTAATGGACCCTTTTCCAACACAGATTCGTGTTTTACACAACAAAATAAGGTAGAATCACCACCACCCCTGATATAAACTGGACCTTATTACCTAGTGTTTCGAAACAACAATTTCGTTTTCGCTTTAAACAATGCCAACTGTGTCGTTTCCTGATCTGACTCATACATGATTTCAATTTCTCCTATACTGTGACCATTTGGCTGACAAAATTGTTATATGGCAGCAATACGATATATTCATCAGATTTTCAACATTATCGGTAACATTGCAATGTAAAACAAAATATTTGGTCTCACTAAAAGTAGTTTTTCGACCGTGACCATGCTATAGTCATCCGAACAGCACTGTGCGTATTTGTATGCCAAGACTTCGTGAATGAGTCTGAATTGCAAGGTACGTCTTTCTAGCATTTAGCAAATTTGAGATCTCTTTGGTCATGCGGTCAGACAGACAGTCCGATTTCTGACCAAGAGTATATAAATTGATTAATAACACTAGGCAACAACCAGTATAATGAAGGGTTGGTGGTGATTCCAGATGATTTTTGTGTGCTGAATACGAATCTGTTTTCAGAAATGGTCTATCACGTCGAGATTTTTAGTAATTTAAGCTTAAAGTTGCAAAAAGAGCCTAGCGGAGCGGAGCGGTTAGTGGGTTGGCCTGCTATGCGGGAGGCGTGGGTTCAATCCCACCTCGGACATTCTCATAAAAAGTTGTTATCTTTCTTTAGAAAATAGCTTTTACACATACGGTCATCTTCACCAGCTATTGGAGCCAGCTGTGAAATAACTAGCCATGAAAAAGCTTCTCAAACTTTGCCGTTTAGATTCGGCGTTAAACAGTAAATCCCTTTTTTTTTGTGCGAAAAATTATAAGCACACACGCCAAGACATTGAGAGAAGCTTGGCCTGGCCCTTTAGGGCTGTTGAGCCGATTTTACATTTTTACGTCTAGAAGAGGAAGAGGATAAATTGAAAATAAACTTGATCTGTCTGCGAGTACAAGTAGTATATGAGTAGTATTGATATTTAAGCTATTAAAGTTATAAGGCCTATACTCAGATGAGATAAAAATTTAGTTCCGCACGATACTTCACATAAATAGAAACAATTTTAAACAGTTTGAAATCTAATTGCTTTTGAACGGCAGTCCTATTAGTCCCAAACTAATTTTGTATCTCATCTGAGTAAGAAAAAAATACAATCTTTTTGAAACAATGACAACTAAATCTAATTCAAATCACATTAATTTTGAGACTGATGCGAATTGTCAAATGTAATTTGCCGTGCATTGCAATGAGGCCTATTAAATATCCGTTTTTTACATTTTAACAAAATTCTCAAAATGGGAGTCGTTGCGGTTCATGGTTAAAAACAGTAAAAACGATTACTGCCATTTTGGAAAACCTTGCAATTGTGTGCAATTTTTTTTATTCTTAAACATTTTAAATTTCTTATCAAGCACTTTCTCCCCTTCCGACCACAATTTCCGGTTGTCAAAAACTCCTCATTGCCACAATTTCAAATATGAAAATAGCCATCCGGCTAGACGACGCAAAAGCCTATACCCTCATTTCGAATCCTGTCTTTGGCATAACTTGTCATTTGTCTTGAACACCCTCTAGACTACAGAAAAATCACATCGCAAATTTCGCTAAAATTACCTTTCATTTTGTCATCAAAAACCACTTGAATGGAGCTCACCAAGTAGAAGGAAGTCGGTTTGGGGTTGGAGCAGTGTGGACGTTCTGTCGTTAGGGGAGTCCAAGGACCAAGCCACAGCAATTACAGTACGGTAATGTCCAAGGAGCACAGTGTCTTCATTTTCGGCTTAAAGCTTTTTAGCCTTGGCATCCGGTTTTGTTGCCTTTTGGCTCTGTGTTTTTGGCTTTTGCTGTTTAACGCCCTTTTGTGCACCTCTTCTTGAAACCGAAAGCGCATTGGGAAAATGCCAAAATACAAAAAATAAAAAAAAATAAAAGAAGCGTTAAATTAAAACGTAAATACCACTTAGCCGGGCTATAAAGCAAGTGGCTAGCCTTGGTTCCGTGTTGTAGCCTCGGGTACCTGTAATCACTGGGTAATTAAGCAAAGGAGCGAAAAGTGAGCAGAGACACCTTGAAATTGCTTAATTTGAGGAAGCTAATTTAATGACTCCGAATGCTGATCAGAGGGAGACTTCTTAAATGCAACCTAAGCGAGAGGCAATTCTGTTTAAAACAGAAACTCCAATGTCAAAATTGGTACATATTTGGAAATTTGACATAACTTCTCGTTACTTCACAACTGAGTATAGGGCTTAGCGCCCTATACCAAAAATAAATTACCAAAAAATGTAAGTAATTGCAATATTTATTGGAGTAATTGTAATTTGAACTAAATTTTTAATTACGAATTAATTGTAATTGTAATGATATTTAATGTTTTCAATATATACTTTATGCTTCGAGGCATTATGGTCAAAGTGGTTCAAGTACATTCTAGAAAATGAAATAAAACTCTTTAAAACTCCAAATGTGCTAAAAATGCAGTAGAACTCTCAAGGATGTTTACCACTTTCGAAAGCTAATGCTTACTTCATCATATCTCTAGAGTAAATACCCCAAGACAAACATGAGCTTTGAAAAATAAACTTTGCCCACCTTATCGATATTATGGCTTATAAAATTGATCAATAAAATAAATGAAGTAAAAAAGCAAAAACAAAATTTCCTTATCTTGAAGCGTACCGGCAAAAAAATACAAAAAAAAAACGATATCATAAGCAGGTCTAACCTAAATCGCTGGAAATCGATAAGCATTGCAGTAAAGATCACATGTTGAAATAGTGTAAGGTGAAGAATTTATGAGCTCATCTAGGAAAACAAATAGCAATAACAAGGTAAGACTTAAAACTGGTCCAAGCAAACAAATAACTTAAACTTTAATTTACCGAGGTTAACATATAAGTTATTAAGATTTTAATTTTCAAAATAATCCAAATAGTTTTTAGTTGGTTGAAGATAAGATTGAATAAAAATATGTACATGTACATAAGCGTCGCTTATGTATATATAATTCAGGTACTCCATTCGAATTATTGACCGTTAATTTAGTTTACTTATTTTTGACTGTTTTTACGATCTTTATGATAACAAATGGCAACACATGTAAGCTTTTTGCAGTTTATTGAAGAGATGGTGGTAATTAGAGATGATTTTTGTGTGCTGAACATGAATCTGTTTTGGGATATTGTCTATTGCGTATAGATATTTAGTTGTTTGAGATATTAAAATGCCCATTTGGACCTACATGTTTGATGGAAACTTTCAGGAAATAACCGTATACCTTTTTCTAGTAACTTAACCTTCAGAATATATAATATAAGAAAGGTAAGGTGTCAGGCGTTTCAATGGACATGACAAAATTCTCATAGTATTTAGATAAACTTGATAGTAACATTATTACCAACACCTCATTCGACAGCTGTATATATATTTCTGCAACCTTGTCCAAAATTAAGCAAAACATATTTATATGTCCACAAATATCAGTATTTTCTTTTAACTGCAATCCTATTAACTGCTTATATATAGTTAGCTTGCGAACTTGCCTTGATATAACACAGCTGTGATGGCTTTGTACTCAATATAATTCTTTCTTTCTATAATTCTTTTTTTAATTTCTTGCAGCGATGGTCTTCTGTTTTCTATCGCAGTCCAAACTTCTGCATGCACCAACATGCTGCGCATTCGCACGCACTAGGAATCATAATTATCCATGTAAAATTTTTCAATTTGATACATTGAACCGAAGACACTACATATATAGATACCGCATCTCATACAAACGTTTTTATTTTCTTTTTTTGGAATCCAATGTCAGCTTCCTTGAAAAAAAGTTTTTTCTTGCGTCATCTATAATATAATATTTATAAATCTTTGCTCTAGGCCAACACTCATTTATTAAAACGTATAGCTAAATTTCAATACATATATTCCTCGTAAAGGCAGCGAGCAGCAAAAATTGGGGCCCAATGTCAGCTCCCAAGAAAATATTTTTTTGATTCACATGCGTCATCTATAATATCTATAAATCTTTGATTGAACCCATATTAAACTTTCGACTGCTTGTGGTGCACCGGTAGTGTGTGTGGCTGCTGGTGCCGGAGGGTGTGAGTTCTATCCCGCCTCGGAACATCTAAAAAAAAGTTTTTTTCTTGCTTTAGGAAAAAACTTCTACACATCCGGTTACCGGTATTATTTCCTAGCTTTTCAAATACATAAGTTATACCAAACAATTCTTGGATTTATTTATTAATATGCTAGAAATGACAAAATTTTGTACTGCCCAAAAGTATACTATGCTAAAAGCAGTACAGTAGGCTTGTCATTTTTATTGAGTTCTAAGGAAAATTTTCAGCACCACCCATTGCATACCAGAAGAAGAAAATTTTGTCATTTCTAGCTCAAGCACTCTAAATGGTATATCTTCGCTTCAAAAAAATACTAGAACTGGGTACAAAAATGTACTTGAAAGCTAGGAAATAATACCTTACGATAGTATCAAAGACAGGCAAATCAAAAGTATAAGTAAAAGTATTTTCCACAAACCGCGCGCAAATAGAGATCAAGCTTGTTAATAAATACTCATATGCTAATTTTGCTAAGTTCACCGTTTTCTTATCCATTTATATATAATATAAGTTATATTCCAGGTTATCAACTATGTGTGTGCCAAATTTGATCCGATTCCGTTCAGCCATTTCTAATTGAGTGACAAATAAAAACTTTGGAAATTTATAATATTTGTTAAGCTGCCTTTACACTTTTCATACATCTCTAAGTAGTCGGTTGTCAAAATTCTCTAACGGGAAACTCTTATCAAATAGAACATCAAATAAGGGATATTTGATTTGCTATTACACTATCGTCAGAGATTATCTTTAGAGATATATAACAAGTGTAGTAAAGGCAGCTTAAGATTAGTAAGATAAAGCCAGATGTCACAGTAAACTCTTCCTATCAAATTCCAACCCATCTTAACCAATTCTTGTTGCCAAGAAAATCCATTTTGCTCATGTTTTGGTAAAAATTTAGCCAGACATTTTTTATTATAATCAATCTAGCAAGTATGAGCGGGCTGGAAGACTAATACAATTTTTTATACATGTTTTCAAATTGTCAAAATGTCATAATCAAGTAGCTGCCCCAAAGTATGCAAAGATAGTTGTTGAGAAAATCATCAAGAGTCAGTAACCAACGCTGGTTTGTGTAATTCACAAAATTCGTGTTAGGGAAGCCGACTGCTGAAGCCTGAAATGGCTAAAAAGTTTTGCATGATTATTAAACTATGAAAATGGCACCTGAAGCTTAGATGCTTGCTGACAGCCCAAATCCAAGCAATCGTCTGATCATTTAGAAATTGTTTGTTTCGACTTTCAACCGCAGCTTAGATGACAAAGGAATCTCTTAAGCTAAAGCACCATCTTAACTAACTATTTGTTATGCGTTACTCGTAGCGTAAAAAGTACTAATGTCGTGCAAATGTATGTAAAAGACAGAAGGACAACATTTCCGACTCTATAAAGTATGTACATATATTGATATTACTTTCAGCATCAACAGCCAAGTCGTATAGCCATGTCCGTCTGTATGAAATCCTAGATCTCAGAGACTAGAAGAGCTAGAGCAACTAAATTTGATATGTAGACACCTTTTGTCTGAACGTAGATCAGTTTTGTTTTCAAATTTTTGTTACGCCCTTTCCGCCCACGCTATAAAATATGTTGAATAACTTTGATTTTTAAGATATTGATCTCAAATTTTAAACTAATATTTCTATTCGCAATATTTTTAATCTCGGAAATTCTCTTAAGATCGGATAATTCATAAGAATATCACCTTCTGTCATATATTACGCAAAAACTTTGCATACTTTTCGGCTTTTCTTTAAGGAACACAACTTTTGTCATATGGTTGAAGATGGCATGCGCCGTTTGCTAACGTAATGCAGCGTCTTTACACTTTCCAATTATGAATATTATCGGTTTCAACACGATTTTGGGCAGTTTGGTCAAAATCTGATGAATATATCGTTTAGCTGCCATATAACAAATTGGCAAGCAAAATCTATTGCTGAGTTTGGGAAATTACTCAGCTAAGAAGGTGCGACGAAAATCATTTTAAACCTTAATTTATGTAAATTTTGCAAACTCCAAGGGTATATAAACATCGGTCGAGCCGAAGTTAGCTTTCCTCAATTTTATTATCTATTTTCGAACGCAAATAGAAAGACATTTTCGACAAGGTAGCCACCTGTAAGGGGAAGAAGACCTCGACAAATCTTTCGAATTATGGCGGCATTCAGCAGAGCTTCTTAATCTCTGATCATTGATTTATATTTAGAAAACTTATATGGTCTACCCTGAGTGCCATATTAAAATTGATTTTCCAAGTGACATTTACAGTTTTTAAAAAATATATTGTAGTGATTAAGTGATCAAGCTATGAACCAAATCCTTGGGATAGATGCTTTTTAGAACCTATTCCATTGAAATGGGTGCCGGCTGTATTTATAAATTTAGTTTCGGGCTAGCCTTAAACCACAACGAAAGAAGAACTATAATTTGAATTGTTCTTTATTTGGTAAAAACATACCAAATAAAGTTAAAAAAAAGTTTTTACTTCACAGCTGGCGCCAATAGCCGGTGAAGGTGACCAGATGTGTAAAAGCTATTTTTTAAAGAAAGAGAAAATCTTTTTTTATTAGATGGTCTGATGCCGGATTGAACCCACACCTCGCGAACCAGGAGCCACACATACTACCGGCGCGCCACACCCGACCACCAAGTCTTCATGGTACAAATATTGAATGATCAATGAAATCTGCTGTCTAAGCGCTTTCTCACAGAGGTTTGACAAAAAATCAAAAGAAAAGTTTCATACACCCCAGCACACCTTATGATCAGCAATGATAAACACCTAACCCCACCCGTTTTTATTATCGTTCTGATCATTTTGATGAATCACTTACAACTTCAACTGTTATAGAGATAAATATATTTGCCTAAGATATCAAAATTCCCTTCGTGCGTACATATATGGCAAATACTTACTTCTCACTTGCTTTAGTTTGGATTCTTTAGCGCTGTTAACGGGCGTTTGTCGAAAGTAGAATAGAAGAATCTCACACCGGTTCATATTGGTTACATGTGATAAGCCTGCTATTCTACTTGCCAAAGACACACCGATTTATTGAATAACATACATCCTTTGGGCTTCCATTTTAATCCACTTTAAGTCATTTAGCACACACATACATACAAAATGTACATTATATATATTTATATATCCCACCAAACTGGGAGCACACACTACACGCACTGCACACTTCGGGGTTCAATAACGAAATAATGACATATTTTCATAGATATTGCTTTTTATATGATATGAGGCCTTATCTGGTAAACGTTTTTTTTTATTATTTGCTTTACCTTTACCGAGGTGCCAGTGTGTATGTGTGAGAGATAGCTGGATTTGGATTGGACATTCTTATCGATACACACCGCTTGTCAACTTACCACAGAGCGAGATATGACGAACTGATGACGAATGTGTGTGTGGATAAATACTATTGAAATAGATATGACGAAATGAACTTGGACAAACAGGTTGGTAGTTAGATTTTAGTCGGAAGAGTTGAGGGAACTACCTAAAAAAAATTTACCATGGCGATAAGAAAGGTCCAAATATTGGGTATCATGTTATTTGCGGTCGAGACGCAAAGTAAATAAAGAAACAGAAATTGTGTAAAAGGTCGTCGATAAAAACTGGCATCAGTAAATGACTCTCTATGTATTTAGAGAGTTTCTGTTTGTGTGTGTGAGTGTGTTTGTGTCTATCAATACAGGCTTCTACTGCGGCAACAGGCATATGTCGTAGATAAGATATAGGCAGCACCTTTTTTGGTATTTTGATAAAAGCCAATCGTATGAAGAATTCAAGAAGGTAGCAACAGTGTTTAAAGGAATTCGAACTTCATGGGATAATCAAATAAGGTAAAATGTTGAGAGAACTGCCCGTCGAAAAGGGGAGTGGGTACCAATAAAAAAAAGTACTTTAAAACTTTTCTTAAGCATGTTAACCCATATTCCTAGTTTGTCTTATCTTTTTAATGGCTTTAGCTATTTCCGCTTATATTGCCAACCGTAGTAAGACTCATTATATAAGTTAAACCTACATTTTTTTGGCCACATGGGCCAGAATTTGTACTCACTTAAAGTATGCGACGGCATTTATTATCTTATCTTTGAGTCGAGGCAAAAAATAAATATATTGATACGTGAACCCCTTTAAGTTTCATGTTTTCCACTTGGTTAGGTAGGTACCTGCCTTAGCTTCTACACTTCTAATCAATCGTTCATTTGTTTTCTCTTTAAAAACAATTTACAGGGCCCGAAAATACCAGCAGGTTGAGTTGCATGAGTCGTATTTCCAGGAATGCATTTATCATTCGGTTAATTTAAGTCATTTTACTTCATTTGATTTTCAAGCGAAAAATTTCAAACAATTAAATTTATTTATATGACGTTCGATGGTTCGATAAGGTTTTTGATTAGGTGGATGGCGCCAATTTAAGTCATTTTCAAGTGTCCTTATGCACAGGTGTTGTAAAAAATTGACATTAAAAAGTCAAGTGTGTTGTTTGCTATTCCGTCAATAATAACTAACTTAGTATGAAAATTATTGGAAATATCAGGGCTAATAACCTTGCTACATTGTTGCTTGAAAATGATCATTGACGGTGCATTTTCCTATGGTAGATACTGTACTAAAAGGGTAAAAATCATGGCAGTTAGCTTGATGGCTTTCTAGAAATCGTGCAAGCCAGACTCCGTTAATAAACTCGCATAAATTATTTTCTGAGATCACGATTATTTCTTCTGAACAATTTATCGTCAAAATAATGGTAAAGTATTGGATCGCTGCTTATTTAGTAAAGATTCTGAAATGCAGCAGCAAAAGGAAAGTTTTTAAACCTCGCCGTCTTCAAACTTCTAGTTCTATGGCCAGCGCCAGTGACGTTGGGCTAAGAAATGACCCATGGAGCAAGATATGGCTTAACTAAAAAAGTGATCGCTTTAACCAAATGGTTATTTTCAGGAAAAATATAAATTCTTTTACCACAAATGTGTGGAAGTAATATTTGTAGTTCATCCCAGAAATTTTTAACCTTGTATACTAATATACAGTTTATCCGGATAAAAGAATTCCTGGAATTCTTAATTCGTGTAAAAGTTAAAAAAATATATATTCAAGGTATCGTGCCCTTTGGTTAGGAAAAACTTGCAATATGTTTTAGAAAAGCTTTCTACAATATTTAGAAATCTTTGTTCAAAAATATAGAATGGATTTTCATAGGTGAATTTATAATTTTCAGGGCGAGTTTTGGGACCCCGACCCCGTTAATTATATATGGGCATTTCCGAAAAATGGTCTACCCGGAGTCAACTTGTAAAGTTGTGCAAACGGAATCGAAACAAGAAAGCAAGTCGGTCAAGCCCGACTATAACATACTCTGTACCCTTACACTCGCATTTGCTCAGGAGTCAAACGGCCAGTTAACACCCCGCGCACAACGCGGTGCGCTCTCTAAGTTTCTCTCTCTCTCTCTCTCTTTCTCTCTCGCACTAAGATTGCCTGTGTTGAACGGTTAGGGTATGTTGCTGTGGTTGTTGGTGGGGGGGGGGTGGTTGGTGTTAACTGGCCGTTTTTTGCCCATAACTTGAGTATCGTTCATCCGATCTTTATCATTCCTTCAGCAAATCGATAAATAATTTGGTTTTCAAGGTATCTCTAAAAAGAACGAACGATCTATCTCCAAAACTGTAGGAGATATGAAGTTTTCTCCAAATTGCGGGGGCGGGAGGGGGCGTGGCAAAAATTGAAAATAAACTTGATCTGCCTGCAAGTATAAGAAATATATGTCCCATACATGTCAAACCTCTATCTCTTACCATCTCTGAGATCTCTTCGTTCATACGGACAGACAGACGGACAGACGGACATGGCTATATCGACTCGGCTGTTGATGCTGATCAAGAATATATATACTTTATAGGGTCGGAAACGATTCCTTCTCCCTGTTACATACTTTTGCACAAACTTAATATACTTTATGTACCTTCGGTACAGAGTATAAAAGTATGGAATAAATAGGCCACGTATTTCCCCTTTAAGAATATTTAAAAAATATTCCCCAATAGTAGCACAAATGTTCGGCTGCTTTGAACAAATATTTTGTTGTTAAAAAAAATGGATTTTCAAATGGCCATATACGGTGGTGTCACGGAAAACTCTTCCAACCAAATTTCAACCCCAAACCAATTCTCGGTGTCCGAGAAATCTCTTTCGGTTGGTTTTACATCTCTTGTGTCTTGTTAGGAGAGCAAAACTCTCCACCCAAACAACTTTGACAAGTAAAATTT
The DNA here is from genome assembly GCA_037044535.1 of Lordiphosa magnipectinata. NCBI lineage: Eukaryota > Metazoa > Arthropoda > Insecta > Diptera > Drosophilidae > Lordiphosa > Lordiphosa magnipectinata. The sequence goes on from JBAMBO010001434.1 coordinate 92,585, forward strand.
GTTTTGGAAATGTACATAATTTTTCTGGATATGTTGCATCAAAAGAATAAATTAATTGATTAGTTTAAACATTGCTATTTGCGTTTTAATAATTATTTGCAAAACCAACCAAAACCTATCGTATTTTTCAAAAGTAGCCACCTCAAGTGGCGCCATCTACAGCTTGGTCGCCATCTATGTAAAAGTCAGCTGACTAAGGGCTGGCAAGTTACACTTCATAAGTGGCGCGAACACATTTTTAAATTTAGCATTTTGTTTTTGGAGAATATAAATTTGAATTATAATTAAAAAATGCATCATAAAACATATAACAAAATCAATAAATATCACTTGAACATCAAATTACCCCTTAACTAAAAAAAGGGACATTTTTTTGCAAAATATGCAGCCCTGTTTTTAGAGTTGATAGTTAAATTGGAACAGCTTCTGTTCTAACTAGATTTTCAAATAAGAAAATGAAATCTCTTGAAGTTCTGTGACACCGACGAATTTTTCGAGCGACTTGCAAACTAACCGAAGATGAAATCTCTATAGATTTCTGTGACACCGCGGATATTAGTCAAAAGCAACCACCTCAGTTGGCGCCATCTACAGATTGTCACGCCCTCTATGTGACAGCCAGCTAAGGACTGGCAAGTTCTACTTCATGAGTGGCGCGAACACATTTTTAAATTTTGCATTCTGTTTTTGGAGAATATGATATGAATATATATAAATTTGAACTATAATTTAAAAATGCGTCATAAAACATATAACACAATCAATAATTATCACTTGAACATTAAATTACCCCCTAACTCAAATAAGGGACATTTCTTTTGCGAGAGATGCATCCCTGTTTTTAGAGATGAAACCCTTACTGGAATATTTTGTGTTCTAATTAGATTTTCCAATAAGAAAATGAAATCTCTTTAAGTTCTGGGACACCGACGAATTTTTCGAGCGTTTTGCAAACCAACCTAGGTCAAAATCACTACAGATTTCCAGGACACCCCCGATAATAGCTTTACACTAAGCAAAGCAGGTTCCCTGCCTATACCAAGTTGTTACTGGAACAATTATGAACCCTCTTATGAAACTCATTGGGCTTTTAATTTGTTTGAATGCTTAAATTGTGTTACGTACGTAACGAAAAATGGGGCTATATTAATTTCACGCGAAAAATTCATGTTTTTATTTGCAGCCAACTTATTTTTCAAACATAACATGTTCTGTTCTTTAAGCAGGAAAAAAAATTTGGGTGACAATACATCACCGTTCAGGACATATTGCTTTTTGAATTCTGTAACGTACGAACAAATTCCAAGCAGATTTATTAAAACTTTGGCTCTTTGACTTAATAATGATAGATTTTGGTAGGCTTCAACGAAATAAGATATCTTTATGAAGAAGCGATAGATTCTTGCTTAGGGTTTTTTTGAAATTGAAGTACGAACATTAAAAATATTTCATATATTTTGAAGGCTCGGTATATGTGCCGCAGTTCGCACGCCGGTCATTGATAAATTCTGCACCGATAATCTTCATAGTTTAACAAATTGCAAGTAACTTTGAAATGCACGATTTTGAAGACTCTTCATGTAGATTTTTCGAGGCACTACAGTAATGCCTAAAAAGGGTACAAAAGTTGTTCCATCTTAAGAAACTTTTTTTTCGCCAAAATACAGCTTCCCCACCCTAGCCACAGGTACCCACAGGGAGGTAATAATGAATTAAGTTTCCTCAGAGAAGGGAGATGGCTTGTGAATTTAACGTGTGGTCCATTATGTAATCGCGGTTCCCCAACCATTTCTACTTGTTTTATACAATCAGGGAAAAATCGCATAGTAAAAACTATAACAATCATATTTGATTTTACTATGCAATTTTTACATGAACTATCTAGGGAACTCGAACTTGAGAATTACAAGTGGTTTCATGTTTTTAGGCAGATGGTAAGTCTAGTTCAATAAACCCACTGTTAACCCCCTAGACCCGCTTTTTCGTAAGACATTCGTTTATGATACTTGTGTCGCTCAGTTTATGGCAGGCAAACATTCGTACGCGAGCATTAGCAATCGAATTCGCGCACGAATGTTGAAGCGAAAGTTTTACGAGTTTCATTGTCACTCGTTCCTAAAATTAATTTTCTAATAAAACTAGATTTAATAGAACATTTTTTTAAATAATATTTATTTAAATTCATCGCCTTGTCTCCCATTGCAGCTGCTTCCACGCATTTTATTTTCTTAATGAAAATGCTTTGATTTGTATATAAAGATAAGTTGCTTCCTTTTGTTTGGCATAATTTCAGCACTAAAGCAATTAACAAATACACAATAACACTTAAGACAATACAATCATGAACCCTTAAACTACATAAAACAATAATTGTTTACCGATTAATTTATTGACGCTCGACAGTTTGCTAAGCCAAAATAGAATGACGCCGGCCTAAGTTAAAGGGCTTCAAATACATACTGAAAATGTAAAGTCAAAGACTAGCAAACGACGGCGACGCGGCGTGATTTTCAGTCATATTCTACATGCTGCAGAGAGAAGCAAGATAAAAGGGAACACACATCTTTGTGTGTCTTCGCTAAAACTAAACAAAATACGAATAATGTTCTTCGCGAAACTTTCGCTTGAAGCGATCATTCGCTTGTGTGTCGGGTGGATACTTGCAGAGCACGCATGTTGATCATGAGAGTACGTGAGCAGAAGTGAGAAAAATTTGGAGCGCAATTGTTTTTCTTTTGCGACAGTTGCAGTTACAGAGAAAATAGAGAGGACTTAGCAGCGAGTGTATGTATATTGTTGTTAGTGTTTGTACTCTCTGTTAGTGTTCTTCTTCTGAAAAATTTAGGTACCGCATACAAACTTTTTTTGGCATTTTCATCCACTTTGCGGTCAAATGCCACATTTTCTTTCATAGTGCGCGCTTGCATAACTAAACGAATGACTTTGCCAAATCTTTGATCTCTAGGATAAGCGGTATTGGCTGTGGGTTGATAGTCAGTCAGTCAGTCATCATCCTGGTTCGTCTTTCCCATGCTATAACCATAGTTTTGTAATGCTATGGTGTCTGCCGCACTTAGACGTTGCAATCTAGCTGCTTTTGCAATTTTGAGAGTGTAAAACATATTTTTTGAATTTGATTTAAGTAAGAACTCTTAAAAGCAATGAAATTTTGTGATTTGTTTATTTTGGAGCGCCAACTTCTGCAATTTCAAGATCATATCGCAAAACTTGTTAATTGTTAAGCTATTATTATAATCGGCAAAATCCTCATCAATGAAAAATCCTTTTAATAATAATCTTCAGTGAAGTCTGGTCCTAGTTTTTTTTTTTAATTGTCGAATATTTTACTCATTAAAAGCGGGTAGTCATTTTGTAAGACCCTAGTACTTTTATCCATCTCATCCCTTTACCTAGCAGCTATGCAGGACCATTCATTAGCTAAGAATTTAATTAAGTTTCACCCCGTTCCATTTTGACCATTTCAAAGAAAGTCGTCATTCTCTCCCTTACAAACTTCATTTTTTTTGACAATATTCGCACGTAGAATTGATTAAAAGCTACGTGTTCCGATTGCATAATCAAATGCAAGCGAACAATGCAACATTTCATAATGCTGCCCTAGAGTGGGTGTTGAAGTTGGGGAACTTGGCCTGTCATAAAATGTAAGGAAAATTTTATTGATAGAGAAATAATAATTTCCGCTCAGCAGGTAAGTTGATTTTCAATTTCCGGGCAGGGCAAGGCAAGCCAGAAAAAAAAAACAACAAAAAACAGAAAACCAACTTGATAGATTAAAGAGTGCCAAAAAGGTCGTAGACCGCTGAAAAGTCACACCGGCAGCAGATTTCACCTGCGGCACAACAGCTTGCAATGAAAAATCGTTTAATGACACCATTCACACACTCAGCCAAGGGGGCAGAAGCATCTCTTTCTCTCTACATTTGCAGTCATTTTGCCACTTTCTATGTGTGAGTGTGTGTTTGGGTGAGTGGGTGTGAGGGCCTGTGTTGGGCTGTGAATGTGTCCAGCCTGCAGGCAGCAATTGCAGCAGTTCTGAAATGGGAGCAACCCAGGCATCATTTGTCAGACTCTATGGCAATTAGATTTGCCTTATGACTATTTCTATATCGGTTTTTTTTTTTGCTAAGTGCAGTAAAGACTTTAAGCTGGAGGCTGTGAGTGGTAATTTTTTAATAAAAAAAACTGTCAAAATTATCTCTTCTCTTTCCTTCTCGGTTCTGAAAGGTTCAGTTCCGAAATGAGTGTAGCTGTTATTGTAGCTTAACGAGAGTTGATCTGAGAGATTTTAACTTAGCATCGAGGATAAAAGACCCTACTTAATTTTCCACTGATTCTATGGTTATTTGTTTTCGATTCGAACTTCAATGGAACAGACAGAGCAATAGAATCTGTTCCAAAGAAGACGAAGACTGTATCATCTGCAGGAAAGTAAATCGACTTAAAGAAAAGCTGGCAATTTAAGCTCAAACAATCCGGCCTGTTCCGGTTTCACTTTCAACAAAATTTTTCAAATTCTTACGCTGGTGTATAAAGTTGACTGGTTACATCGGATTAAAACTTTAAGTGTCGATTTGTCATCTTCTACATAGAGCTATATGTCACATAAATTTACTAATAACAGAGCAAATTGTGAGCTTGTCTGACACATAGCAGCTATCTGGAAGAAGAGAAATCGACCCTAAGTGTTCAATCAGTAAAACTAAATGGAAGTAGAAACTTAAGACCTGATTCTGATTACCCTTTTTGGTTATAACAAAAAGTAACATCTACCACTTTAGTGAAAGCCGGAACAGGCCAGATTCGAAAGTTTTTAACATTTCACTATTACATTTTTAGTATTATTCTGAAACTTTTTAATATCAATTTTATTTAGTGAGATTATTTTGGATCAGAAAGATATTATTTTCTTGCCTAATGAAATGAACAAATATTTTAATCAGGTGAATATCAAAATGAATGAATAAACCGAATGCACCCTCGCATGCATTACTAAAATGACAGTGTAAGTCTCCACCTAACTGCTTCCCGCAAATCATTTGAATATTTCTATCAATCATATTGCAATCTTCCTACCTGTCAAAAATGTCATCCAAAACTGCATTCCCAGTGAAAAGCATTTCAATTCATATTCACTTATCAATCAATCAAATGATGTTCTTATTGATTCACATACCTAAGCTGGCTGCCTAGGAAATTCCCCCAAGAAATGCCCAAAAACAAAAATTTCAATTTGTCTTCGGCACCTGTTCGGCAACAGCACAATGATTTCCAACTTTCGCTGGGACTGTACACCTCATTCTTGCGCCACGTTTATATACCATTTCAATTTATATTATATGCAGCAACGTTTAAAATAAAGTTAGTTTAATTTAGAGCCATTTTATAGCCTTTGATAAGATACTACATTACTATCGGCGGACTATGTGTATAAAAATGTCGATATGCCGTATGTGTTTTTACTTATTCTCCGTTTGTATGTGTGTGTATGCGTGTGCTCCACTTTTAAACAAGTGATTTCGATTTATGATTAGACATTTGGACATAGGTAAACAACTTATACACCGAAAAGCTAAAGATAATGATTGGACGTTGTAGACATGGCCGTAAAATGGGGCCTCGATGTGGATGAGATGTTTATGACTAGTGAAGTACAGTATTGAGAGGTATAAGAATTAGGGGTGTTGGGCATTAAATAGTATTAAGTAGGGTATCAACAAGTGCTTGGAATGTTTCGAGGGTACAATAATTAATAACAACAATCAGCTAAGATACGTAAGCAAGAAATCAATTTCACAATAACATGCGAAAGAGCACAACTAATTTTCAAAAGTTGTTTAGCAAAAGAAAGACAAAATTTAATTTAATTTATGCTTTAAGTTAATAGTTTGGATGCTATTATTGCATTACGAAAAACTTATTTATTTCTTAAATTCAAGAGAGAACCACGAACCCCTCCTATAGATCTAACAAGTAAGAGTGCTGCAGTCGAGTGCCCCGACTGCAAAATACCCTGTACCAAGTAACGTTGTTCCTATGGCTTTGATATTTTAAGTTAATATTGAGTTAACTTCTTTGACTGAATATATTTTGACATGCTTCTCATAATTTTGAATTATAAATAATATAAATATAGTCGAAGTTTGTTTTAGCTGGATCTATGTCAACGGTTAAGCACAAATCAACAGAGATTAATTACAACATTTTGGAGCAGTGAAGTGCGGACATACAATTGATATTCATTTGTAAATCGATGAGTAAAATCGATTACTCATTTTCAAATGGCCACCATTTTTACAAAATCAATTTATTTTTCACGTTTCTGCTTCGGACCATAAAGGCATTCATACTTACCAACTTTCCCTTTTGCATAGAGATAGGTGACTTCCAGAAAGCTGCGATTTATCAACACACCTTTTTTTAGAAGACCCTACTTTGGAGACCGAGAACTTTTTGAACACCCCACTTATTCACACATTTTTAATTTTGTATTTTTTTCAATGAATTGTGCATCCAAATACAAAATACAGAATAACAAAATATTTTCCCTTTCTTCTTTTCACAAGTTTTCTAAAAAACAGGTAAAATTCAGCCGTCTACTCTAGAAAAGGGCCTTAAATGAAAACGGTTACTTTCAGGACAATATCGGTTACTACTTTCCAAAGCAAGAATAGAGATGCTCAACTACACCCCACACCTGGAAAATCATACTAATGAATGCTCACTGTGCAATTAGAGGGAACACGAGGATACAATGCACTTCTTGGGGAAATGTCCAATCTTACAAGAGATCAGGGCAGGATGCTTCTGCTATTTAAATGTGAAGGAATGCATAAACTTGTTGAACGGAAGCAACTGGAACAGCCTAGCAGCATATGTCAACCATGCACAGAAATACAGGCTACAAATAATAGAAGAAAGTTTCTAGGGAGACAAAGTTGCCATCAATGTAAATTAGGTCTTTTAATAGACTCTTTTATTCCAGTCGATATCTAGTTAATATTGACAAAAATTAGAATTCGAATTTTAAAATTGTGGAAGGAGGGGGGATGAGGCGCAAAGACGGGAAAAATTGAAGGAAGAGGGCGTTTTTAAATAAAGTCTGTCAAAAAAGTCTTGCGGTATTTTTATTGAATTTTCAATTGTTGATAAAATTGGTTATAATAATGCGATTTAAGTCAAATATGCGCCGTTTTGTTCGATGACGAGTTCCCAACGAGATGCCAACTTCATAATGCCCCTCTTATAAAAGCTCGCTTCCCTATTGGCAAAAAACTCGGAGAGCCAATTTTCACAGGACTCTCTTGTGGCCAACTTCCGACTACCAAGCTCGTTCGCCATGGACAAAAATAGGTGGTAATCACTTGGTGCGAGATCCGAACTATACGGTGGATGCAAAAGAACCTCCCATCCGAGCTCCCGGAGCTTCTGGCGCGTCACCAAAGATGTGTGTGGCCTGGCGTTGTCCTGATGGGAGACAATTCGGCCTCTGTTGATCAAAGATGGCCTCTTCTGCATGAGTGCTGCATTCAAGCGGTCCAGTTGTTGGCAGTACAGGTCCGAATTGAGCGTTTGGCCATAGGGGAGCAGCTCATAGTGGTTGATTCCCTGCCAATCCCACCAAACACACAGAAGAACCTTCCTGGCCGTCAATCCAGGCTTGGCCACCGTCTGGGCAGCTTCACCGCTTTTCGACCACGACCGTTTGCGCTTCACGTTGTCGTAAGTGACCCACTTTTCATCGCCAGTCACCATCCGCTTCAAAAACGGGTCGATTTTGTTGCGATTCAGAAGCGATTCGCATGCATCCATACGGGCAAAAATGTTTTTTTGCGTCAAGTCGTGTGGCACCCATACATCGAGCTTCTTTTTGAATCCAAGCTTCTTCAAATGGTTTATAACGGTTTGATGACTCATGCCCAGCTCTTGGCCGATGCTACGGCTGCTACTATGCCGGTCTCTTTCGATCAATTCAGCGATTTTATCGCAATTTTCGACGACAGGCCTTCCGGACCGTGGCCGTCTTTGATCACCTCTGCACCAGAACGAAAACGTTGAAACCATCGTTGTGCGGTGGAAATGGAAACTGTATCGGGTCCATAAACTGCACAAATTTTATTGGCAGCATGAGATGCATTTTTGCCATTATCGTAGTAGTACTGTAAAATATGCCGTATTTTCTCTTTATTTTGCTCCATGTTTGCGACGCTATAGCTCACGAACGACTAAAAACAAACAACAATAAATCAAACACGTGTTAGCGCGTGAAAAGAGCTTTCCAAAAAGCTCTAGCGTGAACCGATGCGACGAATACAACTAGAACTACGCGCTTGCAAAGACAAGCTTGCGGAAATACCGCAAGACTTTTTTGACAACCTATTATTTATATTTTTTGCTATTTCAAGATTTACTATTTCTGCCTGTTATTCCTTTGCGACTGTCGTTGTTTTCATATATCTATGGAATAGCACAATGAACAAGACGTACTGACAAAAAAAAAGGATCACACACAGAAAAAAAATAAGATCCATATCAATTTGACATGGGCTGGTTAATTTGACATTTTTTCAAATATGATTTTTTCATATCATTTCTAAACTATAAAGTTTCTTTTGAACAAAAAGTAATATCAATTTGACAAATGATATTAGAAAAGGTCAAAAAGATATCTATTTAATTTTCGAAACTCTCACAAGGGGAATGGGATGTATAGAAAATGAGAAAAATGAAAGAGACAAATAGTGTTTCACATCGAAACTTCAAGCAATGTAAAGAAATCATAGCTCATCATAACTCTCAACCCTTTTTTGCAGTTCGCTCTGCTCACGTCACTGACCGAAAAACCAAATAAAAAAGGGGCCTGGGCTTCCCGCAACCGAATGTGTTCTGTTATCGTGCTCACTGTTAAGTGGCTGTGGTTAGCCACACAGCACTGATCGGTCTGACAGCAACCGAATAACAGGCCCAACTCAGTCAATTGGTCTCAAATTGCATGCTTATCGAAGGCCAAACTCTCAAAATGTTATTTGAAAAGGTTGCAGTCTCAAGATTTGCGCCAGAGTTTAAAATAAGCAGCGAGAGAGAACGAGAGAGCGCATATAGTTCGTCGCATACATTCATATCGCTAGCCGAGCCGTACACACCGATGCATACATACGAAGAAGACCTTTTGAATTCGGGAATTAAGCCAAACGGTCCCAAAAAGACCTAAGAGGAAAAAAATCAAAAAAATGTGATTCTCTTCTCCCACAAAAAAATAGAAGCAGAGACCGTAGTTAAAGGTTGTATCGGTCCCTCTTTTTAATGTGGTCGCTCGAAAGCTGTCGTTTTCTGACAAACGCAAACGGGGGACAGATTTTTGCGACCTCTGAAAGAAATATATAAGTAGGCTCTCAGCCATGTAACCACACGCATGCCCGATAGCGCAGTGCGGTAAGAAGCCATGCCAATTTGTGTAACGTGCAAATGGTCCCGAGTTCGATCCCTGGTCAAGGTGGGGTAAAAAATAATAAATTCGTTATTTTTTTTAATTTTATATAACAATAAATAATAGTACTTAGGAAAAAAATAAATAGTAACATTTCGAATTCATTATTTTTCTTTGTTTAATAATTAAATTATAAAATATCAATTTGATCTTAAAAAATATTATTTTGATATGGTCGAAAATTTGACTTTGATATTTTCGGACAGGTCAATGTCAAGTGTGTCATATCGGCTTTTTATTGATATGAAAAAATTTAATATTGAGTCCTATATCATATCATTATTTTTAGATTAGGTTGCAATGGTTGATATGGGAAGATTCCAATTCTTCACTTAGGCCATCGACGACCTTTTGTAGAGGGAGGGTCTGTCCCGTTAAACCATTTAGAAAGTAGCACAAATTTTAGCAAAGTGGCAACACCTATTTCAGAGTTGTCTGACAAATCGTTTATGAAAGGCCTACCCTAAACTGCGAGTCGCCTTCTGCTGAGACCTGGACAGTGACAGAAGAGGTGCTGTACACTCGCCTCTTTATCCACTTTTACAGAAGTCATTGTGTCTGATGTCAAGCCTCGCGGCGTGTCTTCCGATTAGGCAGTGCCCAGTAAGGGCCCATACTATTAGGGAAATGTTGACAGAGTAACGCCCTAGATCTGTTAATATTGAGAGTAGGCCATGTAAGCATAGATAATTCACAGGTGTAAATCGTTTGCCATCGATTTATGGTTATTCGACAGGTTGTATATTCTGTTTGTAGCTTAAAGTTCGCAAGTGGCACCCATATGTTGCTCTTATCCGGTAGGAGCTGCGCCGGTAGTGCCCAGTCTACCGAGGTGGCCGGCCATCTCGTTGCTTTCAATGTTGCAGTGTCCAGGCACACAAACGAGATTAATTTTAAAGTCTAGAGTCATCTCATTCAGAGATCTGCGGCACTCTGTAAATGATCTTGCTGTTGGTATTTCTAATTAATGTTCGTTTTCTTCTTTTGAAAGATTGCCATTGCTGATTTATATACCATTAAGAGAGCTTGTGATTTTCGAATTAAGCCCTTGAATTTAGCATTATGTTTCACATCGAAGCCTCGTGAGTGTTCACGACGCACTCACCTTTTTATACACTTGAAAAGTGGATTATAATTTTTCCCAGAAATTCGCAATATCTCCGACCTCATAAAATGTTTATATGGTCGGAAATGATTCCTTCTGCGTGTTACATACATTTGCACGACTTTAGTATACCCTTTTTACTCTACGAGTAACGGGTATAAAAACCATAAGAAACTATGTGATTGCAATTAACTGCATGTTTTTGCTTTGAATGATAACTGAAACCACTTAAACATAATGGAAAAAATTTCCCGTGCGAAAATAATTAAAATTAAATTTTGAGCAGAGATTAAAACCGTAACCGAAACCGTAACCATTAACCGCTAAAAACGCATTAAAATTTGAAACCGAAGCCTTTATTAAAATAAACTGTTATCAGTACCGAAACAGAAACTGATATATGGATTATTTTCGGTTTATTCTCTTCTAGTAAAAATTTCGATTAACGTAAAATTATTTGATGTATGTACAATAGGTCGGAATATGAAATGTAATTTTTTTCTAGTTCTTTGCACCACATGGACCAAAAAGTTTAGTATATTTTATAGAAAGTGGATCGAAAATCCAAAATCAGATATTTTTAGATTTGATGCCCTCGTGGAGGTTTTAAAATTTCCAATTCCCCCTTAATTTGCCTTTGAAGGTCTCTGCTACATTGATAGTTCAAAGCTAAATTAAGAAGAAATTTGAACTTTTAAAGCCGTGTCGAGAGCAGCAAACCTTAAATATCTGATTTTGATTTTTTATAAATTTTCTATAAAATATACTGAATTTTTTGAGTCATGTGGAGAAAAGTCTGATCTGATGTACATTGTACAATGAAAATTTTACATACATATGTATATATTCACTAAAATTGGCTGCTTATTTATTGTGCGCCGCACTGTTGCTAATGTACACAAAGGAAACAGAGCGAACGAGAAAGCGGCTAATTAAAATCTTTGCCTTCCTCATATTTCCATTTATTTGATATTACTGTCAATTTGTAAGTATGATCACGTAAGTATTCACACATATTATTGTTGTTTGCGCGATCGCCTTTTTCCTATTACACTTTTGAATTTATATGTAAGAGAAAAATATTTCTGGCACATTATTTTTGTTTCGTGTACCATAATGCTGGGTTTACATTGCGTCACAAAGTGTCGCAGTGCAAAATACCCAATGCTGTTTTGCGCTGTGACACTGAATCTGCCACTTTGTGACGCAATGTAAGCCCAGTATTAGCGCAAGTTACGCCGTTATCTTGACAAGCTGGACCGGTAAATTGACAAATTGCGCTGTGATCTTCATTTGATTAATATTGCGTGTTTTCAGGGATTAGATGTGCTGCCTATAACCTTCAGTTAGCCGTCGACTCAGTTTTAAAAAATTCGTCAGCGGTATACTTCTGTAGTAGTAGTAGTAGTTGTTTGTTTATTTTCAATTTAGGCTTGGTTAAGTTACCGTTAGCCTTCTATTCTAACAAAATATAGTTATAATTTTATACTTCTGTATAAGAAATTTGAACTTAGTTCTTTTACTGAATAAATGAGATTTCAAATGGAGGCGCCTTCACTCAGAGAAAAAATAGAGAATTTCGCTCTTGAATAAAGAGCATTCGTTCTCAAAAGTACGTTAAGAGTGAAAATTCTTGATCCAAGAGCGACATTCTTGATCCAAGAATGAATTTTTGATCCCGACATTCCTGATTCAAGAGTTTCAGCTCTTGATCCAAGTATGAATAATTCTTGATTCAAGAGTTTCAGTACTTGATCCAAGTACGAATAATTCACAAAATAAAAAACTTAAAAAGAATATTTGGGGTGGGGGTGTGAGAGACACGACCGACCAGACCGACCCGACCCGACCCACGTGGTTTTTTCCGTAACCGGAAGTTGCTGCCCTAGTCGACAAAGATTCTGTACACTTCTCTTGTACGTCTGATTCTTGATTACCCATCAAGATAGAATTGAATCTGTGCAAAATCAATTCTTATTGTTCGCTCTTCGTGGTGTAAAATGGAAACCTGAGGTCCGTTTACCATCGTAATGCAGTAGACTTTTTTAATTAACCTTCACTCCTTAATTAATAGTATAGTTATGCTTGGGGTAATCTTTATACCTATAGGTACATGGACTAATTTATGTTGAAATCGACTCATCTGAAATGGTTGGCTGAAATTAACCTCTACATTCCTATCAAACTGACTATGCAGTTTACCCCTATCAATGAATCGTTGTACTACTAGCTATGCCTTGCATGAACCGTTTTGTGTCCTCTGTGCCGATTTCAATCAATTCTACAGAGCAATCGACTCTGAAGCTTCTCTTCCTGCTTAAAAAACTACTATTTCAACTTATTTAGCCCATAGTTAACATTACTTTATGTTTTTCCATCGCGTTTTCGTTTCGGACATTAGCGGCTGCGCCTCTCGATCGGTTGGGCGTAAGGTGGGCTGCTATTTGGCCTGAGTATGTATTCTTTTGAGAAGGGATATTAGGCGTAGAACGTTTATTTTCCAGGGTGTAATTATTATTGCTTCGCTAAGAAAAGGATGGACGCAAATCCAAAGACCGATCTTTCTTTATATTTTACAGGTTCAAACCGAAATAAAAATCCAGTTACGAATACGGCAACAGAACCAGAGAATCAAAACGGAACCTTTTACCGAAACATAAGTTTCGGTACGCACCAGAACCGGAACCGAAATACAATTCGGTTTGATTCCCTGATTTAAATATGTTTGACGGTCCTGTTCGACATCATGAAAATGAACATTAATACTTTATGTGGTCGGAGATGATTCCTTCTATGCGTTCCAGACATCAGGACAATTTAAAAACAGGTTTATAAATTCAAATTGAGATGGAATTAAAATTTAAAAACTCGAGATTATGGTATAAATTCTACGTTTAAATCACATTTTTAGTAAAATCCAAAGCGACTCTATTTTACTTATCCATATTTTTATACCCAAGTTGCTTCACCTCATACACACACACACATTTATTGCCCTTTTCAAATCAATTTGAAGCAATTAAATAGATTCCCAAAATGTAGTCCTCTCAATGCAACCAAGTATTTATTTAGATTTTAAAGCCTTTGGCCAAATGCACTTGCATATAAAAATAAATTTAGAGCCCAAAGTCGAATTGCGCATAAATCGGAATAAAATCAGTGTGACAGCAAGAAACAATTTAAACATGTTGGACAAGATAAGCCCTTGGAGAGGCAGTAAATATACGACTACACACACACGCACCGCATAGAACTTGCAGAGGGAAGAGTAAGGTGTCTGTGACAATGCAGTAATGCACTGGAAATATGGTTAGAGGGCTGCAAAAAGGATTTGGAGAGCCAAACGAACCGAAAATCGTACACGACACGAGGTAAGCAAGAAATTTTCTAATGCAATTTGCCGTAGCTGTTGCTGTATCTTGCAGATGCAGTAAGTATGTGGATGTGTGTGTGTGTAATTGATTTTATCGGTCATGTTAATTTTGATTAAATATGCAAATTGACGATACAAATTCACCATCGACGAGGATGAGCCAGCCAGCGACACTCACGTGCCAAAGTCGATGCCCAGCTTCCCCCACCCCTTTGACAGTTATTATGTTACGGTATTATCTCGTTATTTATGCAGCAGATGACAAATGCAATTTGTTGTTTGCACACTGGACCGTAGACCTGGGTCTACAACTACCTTTTGCGCACCACCAAAAATGGATGCAAGCACATGATAATTTCCAATCATTTGAATAATCTCCTCCCCGGTCCGAGTGTTCGTGTTCGTGTTCGGTGTCCGTGTCCCGTTGTCCCAGTGTCCGGCGTTCACTGTGGCACTGTGAAAATATTAGCTCAAGAAAATGTCTAACGAGCTCTACGTGCTGCGGCATTACGAAAGTGTCCGTCCGTCTGTCTGTCGGTGTGGCCCAGTGTGAGGGAGGTGGGTGAGAGATGTGGGCGTGGTCTATTAGCCAGCTATGTGTTGGTTGCTGGTTGACTTTTGTGCGGTTTTTGTGGAATATTGATTAAAATTTTCAACAACTGATACATGAGGTGCATGAATAATTAGATAAAAGGAGTTATAGTTGTGAAAGAGAAAAAACGTAGGAGCCAACTTAAAAATGCAGCCCATCTTCCTTCTCACACTATCAGTAAATTCCACACAAAATTTTCATTAAATTTATCCTGTCCCTTAACTCCATCACCACCCGAAACATTTCTCAATTCAATTCCAAATCCAAAAAGGTAAAGTTGATTATTCTTTTTCCAATATTTTTGCTCGTCTCAGACAAATTAATGCCAATTCCCAAAAAGCGAAGCTAGGTGTGATGAGGTGGGGAAGGGGCGAGGACTGGGCTTTCATAAAATTCACATTGATTGCGTTCAATTAAAATTCAGTTATGCTCCGACAGCGTTTGGCAGTTACAAGAGGGAATATTTTAATTAATTTTCACGCGCTCAGCATAAAATTTTCTCTCATTGCATTGCAAAGGGGCCGCAAGTAAATTTTGTGCGTGTGCCATCTCGGTTATTATTTATGCACATTTCAGCTGTAGACTGACAACATTATTTTCTGTCATTTCTACTAGTTGTTTATTTTTTTTTCCTCTTTTCTGTTGTTGGTCGCAAAAAGGAAAACTTTTAATTATGTGACTTTGTTTTGCCAAATCAGCAAAATGAATAAACTGAAAGAGCAGGCAGTTTTAATAATTATTATCCAGTCAAATCTAAATAAATTACATTTTATTTATAAAAAAAAAAAGGTAACAAACTGACCGTACAATTATAACTCAATTAAAAGTCATTGCAATTAATCACAAAATATTGCAGTTTTAAAGTCAAACTGTCAGGGACGGCCTACCACCCTATAGACAGTGTTCGCAATTTGTATTACAGCAGCGGCTCAAAATCCCTTTTAGTATAAATATCAAATTGTTAAATTGGGCAGGTTACTCAATCCTCATTTCTAGGACTATCTTCGTTCAAAAATTGATTAAGAGAAAATCTTAAAAATATCTACGACGAGGTTCGTGAGAATATTTAAAAAATTGTTTGAGAACCTAATATGTATGTATGTATATTCTTGATCAGCATGACGAGCTGAGTTGATATAGCCATGTCCGTCTGTCCGTCCGTCTGTTTCTATGCTATCTCCTCCGTCAGTTTTAAAGCTATCTTACGAAGTCTTTTGGTACAAATACGCTGCACATTTGTCGGAACCGGCCAGATCGGATGACTATAGCATATAGCTGCCATAGGAACCATCGGCCAAAAATGTTGTTTTAGTGATAAAAACTTTTTTGTCTTCAACGCAAACGTCCACAAACCTCGTATTTATAAGATTTCAATGCTTTCACATAATTCCACCAAGTTTGAAGGGCAAACATTATAGTATAGCTGGCATAGAAATTGAGTGTAGAAAATGTATATAAGAGGTCTTGTCAAAAATGTGTACATTTGGCCGAATGTACATATTTGTGTCTACTAATTTATATAAATCATGCAAGCTACAAGGGTATAAAAACTTCGGTCGAGCCGAAGTTAGCTTTCCTCAATTTTTTTTTTAATAAATAGTGTATTTAACTTATATGTATATGGTAATGGTTGTAGCCGTCAGCCAGATTTAGATTATTTAGAGATTTCCTCAAAAAGTATGTGAAATTTTGTTTGTTTATATCATTTCATTTAAAAGTATTCTTCTAATATTTGGTCTCTATATTTTAAAGCTTGACAAAGGAAGTTCGCGTCTGACTTTCAGTCTTTTCCATTTAACCAGTCGATGACCTCTTCAGTATTCAAGGAGCGTTGTTTGCGGTGCAGATTTCTACATTCGCTGACAATTAGGCACACGGAGATAATATGTAATATGCACATCTTCGACAGATCCAAGGTTGCACAAGTTGCATTGCGTGTTTGACTTTTCCATGTGATGTTTGTTGTTGAGTATAGTTCATGCAGTGTATTTTCATCGCTGAAATAGTTTTTATCTCATACAAAGAGAAAAAAAGATAAACTTTATGTTGACCTTTATTAAAACTTTTTAAGAATATAATTTTTTCATATCATTTGGCAAGAAAATCATATCATTCTGATCCAAAATAATATCATTTACCTAAATTGAAATTGAATAGTTTCTGAATTATATTTAAAATGTAATAATGATATGTTAAAAATTTCAAATTGAATTTTTTGATATATTTTCATATCGGAGTTAAATTACATGAAAAATTTAAATTTTTTTCTCGGTGTAGGCTTTACTTAGTTTTTATACTCTGTACCGAAGGTACATAGAGTATAAAGTTATTAGTTATTATTAAGATTGTGCAAAAGTATGTAACGGGGAGAAGGAATCGTTTCCGACCCTATAAAGTATATATATTCTTGATCAGCATCAACAGCCGAGTCGATATAGTCATGTCCATCTGTCCGTCCGTTCGTCCGTCTGTCTATCCGTCTGTATGAACGCTCAGATCTCAGAGATGGTAAGAGATAGAGGTTTGGCATGTATGGGACATATATTTCTTATACTTGCAGGCAGATCAAGTTTATTTTCAATTTTTGACACGTCCCCCGCAATTTGGAAAAAACGTCATATCTCCCACAGTTTTAATGATAGATTGTTCGTTCCTTCTGGAGATATCTAGTAATCAAAATTATTTATCGATGCTGAAGGAATGACAAAGATCGGATGAACGATACTCAAGTTATGAGCAAAAAAAGATATTCGACCCACCCACCCCCACCCACGCAGCCAACCACCGCTGTATTCAAACAAACACACTCTTTCGGAGAGAGAGAGAGAGAACCTTAGAAATGAGCGTATAATAAAAATATTGCACGATAAACGCGTGACTCCTTGGATGTACTATAATATTATAGTCGGGGGCAAATGAACTGGTACAGAGTATGTTATAGTCGGGCTTGACCGACTTTCTCTCTTGATTTAAGTTCGTTCGGGTAGTGTTTTGCTCCGCCAGAGATTTATATGAAGTCCTCGTTGTGTCGGACATTTATTGGATAATTCTTTATGCGAGTTTTTCCGTGTGTGGTAATCTGAAAAGTTAATGGTAATCCATTCGTGTATCCTCTGGTGTTCCCCAAGGCAGTCAAATCTAAGACCTTGGCTATCTTAACTTATTTGTAAACGATATTCCGTTCGCGTTATCTTAATCTCAGGTGCTTATGTATGCGGATGATCTTAAGCTTTGCCTGTCTTACGATGATCCAGTATCACCTCTTCTCCTACAAAGGGACTTAAACTCTCTCAGTAAATGGCGCAGGATTAACAGTCTGACTTTTCAGTTTTTAACTTTTCATCGCAATACGCCTTATCTCTACGACTACATGATTGAGGATAAGCCACTAAGCGCATCTATAAAGTCGACGACTTGAGAATACAATTCGTGCCCAAGTTATGTATCAATGGTCATATATCGATTATTACTAATACAGCTATGGGAGTTCTTGGCTTCATCAAAAGATTTCGTGTGCTGAGCACGAATCTGTTTTCTGAAATCGTCATGCAGCGAAACAGCGTGCAGTAAAAAGAAGACTGTGTGCACAATTTCAGCTCGTTAGCTTTAAAACTGAGAGACTAGTTTGCGTACAAACTGACAGACAGGCGGACGGACAAAGCTTAGTAATTACAGTGTTGCCTACTTTTTGGCAGTTTGATTTTTAGCACAGTGGCGCCCGGTGCGTTTATTATTGAAACTGTATGCATTTTTAAAAAAATATTGTAGCCTACTTTTTCGCTTTGATTGCTAAGTAGAGTAATGTAATATTTGTGTAGAATTCATGTAAAAACTGACATTATTTTTGAAAGGGAGTAACAATTTAAAATTTCTATTAATAGATTTTTATAAGAAGTAGCTCAGGGACTAATTTTATATTAATCATTAACACAGGACCTAAACTGTAAGAGCAAAAAAGCTAAAATATGACTAAATTCGCAATTGAGCTTAATTCTTTTTATTCTAATGAAAATATTCATAAGGTATGCAGCATTCATCTCATCTTAATGTAGAAACTGAAAGGAGTCAAAAAAATATGGTATGCTTATCTCTTTAGCTGAAAAAAAACTTAAAGATAAATGCACAGTAGAAAATGGATTCAAAATCTATAATCTCAACTTACATTAAATTTTATTGTCAATAAAACTTTAAAACTTAACATTCTCTTCGCTTTCTAACTATTCAAGTGAAC
Organism: Lordiphosa magnipectinata; assembly: GCA_037044535.1. Lineage (NCBI taxonomy): Eukaryota > Metazoa > Arthropoda > Insecta > Diptera > Drosophilidae > Lordiphosa > Lordiphosa magnipectinata. The sequence continues at coordinate 111,391 of JBAMBO010001434.1, forward strand.
ATTCTATTGCCTTTAAAACCCCTCCTTAAATAAACATAGCCTGCCCTTCTCTATATATGTTTAGTTTGAATGTGCACTACCCCATTGCACCATCTATCCCAGCCACACACAGCCCATCATCATCGACAACATCATCATCAAACCTCCACTCGTCTATAGATACTTTGTCTAGCATTTCAATTGGCAAACATACTTGAGCTTTGGGAAGCTAACACAAGTTTAAAGGGAAAAAAAATCCAACGAAAACTCCGCACACGCGGCGAAAATAAACAACAGTCAACCGAACCAAACGCACCCCACAAAGCCTTTCATCTACTTCAAAATGCTCAAGTAGCAACAAAAGCCAAAAATACACAAACAAGGAGCCAAAGTGTGATTTTCGAAAATGGCAAAAGTATGTTTTTCAAATCTGACTTTTCAAGGCCAAAAACAGCAACTAAAGTACGGTGGCAGATTTGGTAGGGCGGGTGCAATGCAAACTTACGAGCAATTTTGCAGTCTTCTTTTCGGGTGCAAATTGTCGCCTTGAAGCCTTCTGGGAAAGTCAGAAGTTTGTTGATTTTTCAAATTATTTGCCAAGGTTTCAAATGATGATGACTGATAAATTTAGAGATGACAGACAAAAATAAATCTAAAATGAAAAGGTGGAATTAATTATTGTGGAATTATTATTTTTTTATTTTTATTTCCCAGCAATTTCTGCTGATTCAAACCTCAGAAAAATGAATTGCTCCCATTCATTACTGATTGTAGTACTGTTTTCAGTACTACCCATGAAAATAACCCATGAGTTCAGTACTTAAATCATGCCTGAAAAAAGCGAAGATCATGACGTACTAGGCCTTGTCATGATTTTCATACCAAATCAGCTCTGATTCAGTACTGACCTGTAATAAAGGGTTATTACTTTTTTCCTAGTGCTACAAGTTACTTGAAACTTATGATTAGGGCACTAGTTACAAAATAAAAATTCACAAAAATTCCAATTTAATCCTTAAATCAAAGTAAATTAACATTAACATTCAGAGAACTATTGAAAGAGACAAAATAATAGGGGTGTTCCTGCACGTGAATTTGATTCTGATTTTGATTTTAATTTCGGTGTGACCAGATAACCTGCAGAAAATTACATAAAAACTGTCAAACGAAACAGAAAACAAAAACCAATTCAAAATCAACCTCGAGGCTGATTGGAATTTTTCTGTCTGACTGTTTCCATACAATACAATTATGCTGCTTTTACATATTGTGATTTTAATATGGAGGACCAGGTACGTTTTATGTGTTTGCCACTAATTTACCTTAAATATTACGTATATGTTTGGTTGATATATTTCAGTGTTTAAGCGAATGTAACGTAGTGGTCGTAGTCAAAATTACGGAAGAAATTAAGGAGTTAGAGCCCGGGCGAGCCCATCGGATCGGGCGTTGCGGGCATCATCGGAACCTGCCCATTTTAGATCACGTGCAGTCTGAAGAAATATTACATTCTCGTAGTGATGGGCGTGGGAAAACAAATTCAATCCCATCCCGTCCCAACTCTATTCCGACCCGTCCCGATCCAGACCAACAATTTCCAATTAATCTAGTCCCGTCCTGATCCCTCACTTTTTGGGGTCCCACGGGAACTCCTTACGGAAATCCCTTCCCGCGCCATCTCTACCTTCTACATATAGTTGTCTGCATGCAGGAGCAAATACATATATCGCGGATAAGCAGCTGTTGGGATTGAAAAAGCAGAAATTTAAATGGAAAAAAGAATTTGTTGAGGAAATAATGGCAAGAGGCAAGAGGAAACTAAAGCCAATGGAAATAAAAACTGAATACAAATATAAAACAAATTATGCAATAGTCTATTACACAGGCCAACAGCCATTTTGATCCAGACTTCTCGTTGCGAAATTCTGATCCAGTTTTGTGCACTGATTCCAAAACTGGTTTCGGTTTTTGTCAATCAGCTCTTGTTTTCAAGATATCGCGGAAAATCCAATTTGCAGTATTTTTGGCTTTGAAAAAATTATGGAGGCTACACCTAGCAAAAATATCTGTATTTATGAGTTCTATGAGTTTTATGCGACAGTATACTAATGCTGCCTAGCATCAGCAAACCTAAAAGGCCATTGAAGAGTAATTTTCATCATATGGCAAATTTGTTAAACTTAATCGTCGTGTACAAGCCATTGCGGTAGTTGGATTTTAATAACAACCACTTTAGCATGTTGCCTAAGGGCTCTTATATTTTCACAAATTTTGTTGCATTTGAATCAGCTGGATGGACAAAGCTACAGCGGGTTAATCCCGAAAAAATGAATTAAAATTTATGGCAGGACAACTAGATTGATACATAAAATGTGTATAGGAAATATTAAAAGACTACGTGATCTAACATTGACCTTACATTAATTGTCAAGCAAATGTACAACAACATTCAGGTAGTACTAGACTTTAACAAATTCCCCCAAATTAAAATTTGCGTAATATCAAACACCTTCGCGAAAATGACATCAAAATGTTATGAATGGGCCAAATGAGTACCGCACTCACCATAATCTCCGGACTAAGACCTTTGTGACTATTATAATTTTCCAAATTTAAACAAATGGCTAGCGGAAAGAGTGAAACGAATGTATATGTATGTTGTGGAAATTTGCCACTCTTATTAAATTTATTATTATTTGATGTCCAATGACTACGATTAACTAATATTACTGGACTCCTGAAAAACTGCGCATCAGGGATTTTCTTCCCAATGTCGAGTTCTCACTGTCCCTCGGTATAGATCAGCAGTAATCAGCAAGCATATGACTATACCATTTTCCGCGATACCGAGCTTCCATAGCTTGCAAATCCTTTTCGCGCCATATACTTTCCGATTAGACAATTTGCACTTTAAGTGCGGTTTTTATGGGGTTTTTAGTTACCAGGGCATACACGAAAGGCAATTCCAAATCCGAGAAGAATCTTTAAAATCTACACGCATCATTTATGGGAGATTGGCTGTGGCGGTTCCAATTCGTCCCTCTCCTTGAGAAAGGTGCGGTTTTTATGGGAATTGTCAACCATCAGAGCATACACGAATGGCAATTCAAAATGCGAACCAATATATTTAAAAACGTTATTCAGAACTCAATCTGCACCAGCATGACGGCAGATATATTTTGAAGAGACGTCAGTCGCAGGAGATGAAACTGTGCAAGTCTTTTCGCAAAGCCGAATTTTCCACTACATTTTCATAAATTTATTAATAATGTTCTGCCTCAAAATTGTCGATGAAATTAACTGAACCGAGCCATTTTCTTTTTGCAGTTTTGGGTTCATTATTTTCCGGTTTTTATTAAAAAAACTTGTATTTTTATATTCGACCAAGCTGACGATAAAGTGATTTGATTTTGATTTTATGTGACAGATTTTTTGTCATTTTCTGCAGATTATCTGCTCACACAGAAATTAAAATCGAAATCGGAATCAAAATCGAAATCGGAATCAAAATCACTTGCAGGGACACCCCTATAAGGGTGTCTCTTTCAATGTTTGTTCGGAATGTTAATGTTAATTTACTTTGATTGAAGGATTAAATTAGAGTTTTTGTGAATTTTTATTTTGTAACTAGTGACCTTGTCATAAGTTTCACAAGTAACTTGAAGCACTAGGAAGTAAGTAATATCCCTTTACTAGAGCTCAGTACTAAATCAGAGCTGAATCCACCCTGATTTGGTATGAAAATCATGGGTTAATGATTTCAGTACTGAACTCACTCATGGGTTAGTTTCATGGGTAGCACTGAAAACAGTATTGAAATCACTCATGAATGGGAGGCAATTCATATAAAAAAGAGGATATCCTTATACACTCTTCAAGACCCACACCAGTTTTGGTTTATTTAAAACTTCTGAAAAACAAAAAAATTTAATCGGCTCAACTGGGATTCGAACCCACGACCATACGCACTGAACACGAATGAAATGGCATCTCGTCGCTCACGACCATCGCGCCATCGTTTATTGCCGCATGTCAGAAATGCTACTTAAACTTTTTCGCTCTCGCTCTCTTAATTATGAACATGTGATCTCAAAGGGGATTGAAGTAAGCACATTTGGAATGATACAAGTTCGAAAGGCTTCGGCTATTCGCTGGAAACTTGAATTGTGTCGAATATCCTGTAAATCGAGATTGAAAAGATTGAAAATATCCTGACTTTTTTTTCTGTGCAACTATCTAAATTAAGGTCGAAAAGCTTTTTACAGTAGTTTGAAATTTGGTCAGTGGTTCTCAGGTCAAAAAAATAGATAACTAGCATCAAATAATATATCGAATAAAATCCTCGACGATTCTTGTGTGAGCACTCACTAACTTTAGATAGCTCACTGTTGGACACATTAAAACATTCATTAATTTTTGACAATGGACGACAAATCATCTGGGAGACCAAGAACTGATCTCTGAAAGATTCCACGCTTAAGGGACAGAAATGACAAAGAGGCGGTCGATGTAACAACAGGTAGAATCGCATAAGTTTATGTGATGTTCTAGAGCAGACATGCCCAAAAGCAGCATACGACAGTGCACTCACCAATACTCACAAAGAAAAGCACCAATACTAATAATGAAATTGTTGTTGGTCAGTTTGCTTGCGCGCACAGACACCAATCAAAAAAGAGAACAAAACCGGTTTTTGTTCAACGCGACGCAGACACACGAAATCGTTTGCATGTGTGTCGTTTTGTATACGTCGCGCCCTACATGTATACGATCATTGATTTCCTATGTTCGGTGCAATTACAAAAACAAAACGTACTCAAAGAGCATACGGCTGGGCATCGCTGTTCTAGAGAATCTATAGAGATTTTTTTTTTCACACATAATATGTCATAATTGACGGTTTCAATAGCTCTGTTATAATCAACCTCAACTATATTTAGTATAGCTGTCGTCAGAGCTGTAAGCTTGAATTAGCATTACCATTACAATTTTTCAGTATAATTGAAAACAATTCCTGATTACAATTTTTTAATAATCGTAATTGTAACTTAGAATTACAATTATTCAGTGAATATTACACAATTTTATTACATTTACAATTACTTCGATAATTGTAACTCTAAGGGGTGATTATTAAAGAAGTGTGCTTGAAGATGTTGAATTACTCTTGTAATTGTATGTATAAACTGAACCTGTTTTCTAGTTCGAGTGCTCATACATCCAATGTTTGTAATAAATCAATCAAATCTATAAATAAAAAATGCCCCATTATCACATTCGTGGTTTCTATTACATGTTTTCGTTTGAAAATGATAACAATTTTATTTCATAGTATCAGTTAAATTCCTCTTGCCCTTTATTACAAAAAATTATTCAAACTAAAAATCAAAAAGGGCATGCCGTCTTGAGTCGTTTATAATATTTGCGAATGAAAACGTTCTTTCAACTGCGGCTGACTAATGTTAGTGGCGTGATAGTTTTGATCACTATTCTATTTAGCATTGTCGACGGATAAAGTAAATTTCTTTCCAACTATTCTTCCATATTGAGTATTAATACTGATAGCAAAGCGTCAGTATCATTATCTATTGATTAGGGTAAAGTTAGGGTTAGGTTGCAATAGTTGAAATAGGAAGATCCCATTTCTTCACTGAAGCCATTGTTTTCTTCTGTTGTCACATTTATGAAAAATTTAGTTAAAGAAATATTTAAGAAACGTTCAGGCAATGAAAATGAATACTTCGCTTCCTCTGGTTACAACGAGTTTCCAGAAGGTTGGTAGCCTCCTGGATGGCTAGCAACCTCTGCATGGTGAACACTACAATGTATCAGAGAAGTCTGATAACGAACGTTTTGGATCGGCCGAGCTCTGGACTGAAGACTCCACCTCCTACCTGTCCATCCAGTTTGGAGCTATCAGTGATAGAAGATTTACTGTGCAGTCGGTTCTGCTGTGAGGCATTGAGTTCTAGTCCAGACGACTGTGGTAGTCTGACTTTATATCTGGTGGCAAACGTTATTATGTGGGATGCGAGTAGCCAAAAATTTGCAGTACCGCCACTTGATGCAGAAGCTATACGAGGAGTGGCCAGAGTTACTATCTTTACAGGTACCGCTTTCTCTCAGCCTGAGAGCTGTGTTACTGCACGATTTCTCTACCCTGAAGATCTAGAGGAATAAGGTGTAACATTATGTTAAGTGCATCTGTTGGAGTTGTAAGCAATGCACCAGTCATGTATATAATGCAGCAGTACGTTGAACTTTTGTTATGGTTCCGAGGACGGAAAGATTGCCCATAGCCGGCCACCATAAGATGATTCAGTATGGTAGTATCTATTGATTGGGCTTGACATAAATATTCATTCAGTTAAAATATAATTCATGTTAATAGAAGTATCTGACATATTTAATACTGACTTATCGAATACCCCACTGTGCATCGGTTTTAAAATTAAATCCAAAAACTTAGGTCATAGAATTGCAAAAATATCTTTGTGACCCTAACGATTTCGTCGAAGTCATAGAATTCATGTTTGGGAAATAATATTTCTCAATTAACCGCAATCTGTGTGGAATCAAAGATTCTCTTCAACTTTACTGCCAGAGTATGTGTGGAATGTGAAATCATATTTTCCAACCTCAAATACATGAATAATTCAACATATCAAGCAGAATTACTCTGTAATAACTGTTTACATGTACAAATATTTATTTACAAGAAGTAATGATTACATTACAGCCCTGGCTGTCGTACAGGTCCTGTTTTTTATAAAACCGGGCGGTTTGTAAGCATTAATACGTTAACTTGACTAGGCATCAAATTTTCAAAAAGCTTTGCTAAAAAATGTATAATTGAAATTGGCCGAAAGTCTGCATTTGTTTTTGGAAAAGCCAATATTTTTGGCACTTTCCAACTGTCTGGAAAAGACGAGGTAGTCAAGGCAGTTAAATATGTGGATAATTTGAGGTAGAATTCCAGGTACAATGATTTTCTTAATATAACAACTGATCCTATCGATTTGGGAGTGGTTAAGTGACCTTTTTCTGCATCGAAACTTAACATGAATATTAAAAAGTTCATGCTTCAAACGTTGAAAAATATCTCCAAAATATACAAAACTCTTCTGTTTAAGGCAATGCTGAGCTGAGGCTATGTTCTGAAAGCATGGAGGACAGCACAGTTTGAATTATTGTTCGAAAAAGGAAAATTTAGAATTTATAATTACAAGAATACGCTAATAGGTGCATTTCGAATACAAATCTGGCTCGTTAAGCTGCGGGCTAAATTGGCCCAACTGATATTCGGAAGAGGCCACGCCGAAATGTGGTTGTTAACTGTAACAAAGAATGTACTTAAAAGATCCAGGGAATAGTCGAACATATGCCAATCTTTTTTACAACGTTCCCTCCTAATCATATTTGCAGATAGGTCACCAATCTATTAAGGTAAAAAAAAGGCCACAATTCAAGATATTGCAGAGCAGCTCGACAACATTAAGAATTTTTTCTAAACAATTGCATGAATCGGAGACATTTTCAAGGAAGGAAGATTGACTTTTGTCTGTCAAGAGAAGAACTGCGTTACCATCGGAAAACTACTTCGACCATCTATCGAAGTAGCTTTTGATCTCACGTTCGCATCTCTAGAGTCAAACTGTAGATGGCGTTGATGACTTTGGTTTTGGGTCTGAGATTTTGTTTGTCTGCCAAATATGCAAGACATTTTGCCCACAAACTGCTCTCTGTGAGTGTTGCGTACGTATGTATGTACTGTTTGTAGGTATGTATGTGCGTATGCCCTGGCGGCAATTTAAGCTGTTTTTAGTGTTTATTCTAAACTTTGTGCACCCCTTCAATCTCACCCTGTCTGGTCTATTGAAATTTATAGTTTTAGTCGCTTTGTTGGGCTTGACGGTTTCATATAGCACACAACTAATAGGTTTTCTTAGACTTAGTCAAAACTGTTTGTTGTTGTCTTGGCAAATTTACTTTGGCTTGAGCTTCTCTTACTTGGCTCTTTGTTTATCAAAATCAGTTTAAATTTACATTGTGGTTTGGCAGGAAAACTTTCTAGACTGATGGGAGAGTAGCCTTTAATTTAATAAAAATATATATTATCCAACTAATTCATTTCCCGTTTGATTTAATAAAAGTAACTAATTAGCAGCTTTCCCTAAAAAAACGTTGTCGCCGCGAGGCTTTAATTAAATAATCCCTTACCACGAAACTTTTTTTATTTGCTAATCTATGCAAAGTTTTGTTCGGAGCGTTGGGGAATTTCATTTAAAGTTGAAGTCAAAAAGTCGCGCATGCAAAAAAAAACTAAAGAATAACGGGAATAAAAGTTTCGCTCAGTCATAACGAGGCAAAAAGTTGCAGGTTCCGTTGATGAACTGCGACCGGAACATGGTCACACATGCTGGCCACAGGATGGTGGGGGGGTGGGGGAGGGGGGAGGGGGGAAACCTGTCAATTTAAGCGGCTTAGAGAGGGCCGGCATAGAGAATCTGCACTCATCAGCTCTGAATACAGTGCGTATGTGTAATATTTTTGCATATAATTCATTTTTCTTTTTGTTTACTGCTCTCGTAATCAAAAAATTTACATATTTGGGCCACTGAAATTAATTATAAGCCACCACAGAAACAGAGCCAACAAAAAAAAGGACAAACAGTAGAGCGATATGCAGTACCAGGGATGTAAAAGCATTTGAAATTTGTGAAATAGCTGAGAATAATTGGGAAAATTTAAAAACTATTTTTATAGCACACCCATTCTTATGATACTGTGCTAAGGAACGAACTTTTTTACACAGTTACGGTACAATGGTACGGTTGTTTTTTTACTAACATTTCGAAAAGCGGCACTTGAAATGCCTAAATTCCGCCCTGAAAATTAGAAGTTCGCCTATGAAATCCGTCCTAAGTAGAGCAGGGCATAAACATCGATGTTTGAAAGAAGTGGCAAACATCGATGTTTTTTTTTCGACATCGATGTTTTTACTTTTCGAACATCTCTAAAAGCGTCGGCAGAGAAAGCTAGGAAATTGTAAGAGAACTTATTAAAATTTGTAATTCATAATAGAAATGTTTTCAATTAAATAGAAATAAATAAGAGAGCTTGTGGTGGTGTTGGACTTGCCCAGTCGCAGGATAGAAAATATGGACAAATAAGCCCACTTAATGACAATTTTGAATAATATAATATAACCACAGATTGTTGAACGTCCAGGGCCACAGAAGGGTATATTACAGTTACTTGCCATTTTATAAATAACTATTTTGAATTACAGTCGGTAGTTCTGTCTACGCAGAAACTTTTAACATTCACAAATCATACGGCAAACAACATATCAGAAACTCTGCTAAATATATTGACACGAGAAAGTTGTAACAGTTGTAGCTGATAATGACGCAACTATGAAGAAAGCATCTGAGTTACTAAAACTTGATCACTTACCATGATTTTCCCACTCGTTTAGCTTACTCGTACAGGATGCTTTAAAATGGTCATGTCTTAAAGGTATTTTGACCAAGTGCAAGCGCATTGTTGCTTATTTCAAGTCAAGCGCAATAGCTAATGCAACAGCTAATTAAACAGACGCAGGACGTTGAAAGTTGGTGGAACAGCGCATAAAAACAAATACTATTTTTAACTTATATGTAGTATTACTATTAGAAACATCGATGTTTTAAATCGATGTTTTTTTCTAATCATCGAAGACATCGAAGACATTTGCGATGGTTGCGAACATCGATGTTTTCGCTGCTCTAGTCCTAAGGCGTCTCACTAAATTTAAGGAAACAATTTCTAAAACATATTGCAACCAAAGGGCAAGAAACCTTGAATACAAGAAAACTATTTTTGAAATATGTAAATTTTTTCTCAAACCCAGGAAAAATTGTTCCTTAGAGCGAAAAATTGTTATTGATTTTGGAACATCTATCAGCGAATTACATAGCGGAACTTTAATTCTGGTGGGGAATTCGAATCTCAATTGGCTTGGAAATGCTATTTACGCTGGAAATGCTGGCTTCACCATATTCCATCAGATCAGATGATATCTCTATACAAACAAAAATAAAGAAAAGTATGATTTAGTTGTCCGCCTCGATTGGGGATCGAACTAGTTACCTTTCGACTTCAAATGTGTTGTCTCTATCTAGCAAAAGAAAGAGCTTTTTAATTGCATAGTTGAATTGGTTTAATTACAATCGTACTTACTTTGAAAGAGAGAGTTGTATATTGGTTCTTACTGTGAAATTTAAAACAATTAAAGCTACATTAAATCTACGTAAAAAGTCAAATTGAATATTAAACCGAAAAATAATAACTTAATTTTGTAATAAATTAAATGTTGTTAATTTTTTGTTTTCTTTTTATAAAACTTAGGTTTTGTCAGTACTAATTTTTGTGTGCCATTGACCATGTGATATAACTTCAGTTAAAGAAATAGTAATGATCTCTTATTATTCCTCCAATGGAAGTCTATTTGATAAAATCGGTCAACCCTTAAGGGCTCAAAAACCGTAAAATTTAGCTGCCAGAAAGCGCCGGACTTTGTGTTATAACCCAAAGTTTCTGCGGTGCAACTGTTTCCTCGACGCTGTTGTTGTTGTGTTTGATTCTTTTTTTGTGTTTTCCATCCAAGCGCAGGTTAATTCAACTAAAATTTGATTTTGAATTACTGGATTAACTTTAAAATCTGATATGTAATCTATATATTTATTTGATTCTTTTTTTAAAAGCTTTGTTTTTTATTATGTTAAGTTTGGGCTTTTAATACAACAAATAACAGAACAAAACAAAAATTAACAAAAATTGAAACACAAATGAAAAACACACTTACAAGAACTACTGGCAGTTTAGCTCCGTCTCGAAGTTGCCGGTTTTTGCTGTTGTCGTTTAGGAATTTCCAAGCGATTATGGCGGCGCTGGCATGAGGCGGCAGCTGCTGGCTGGCAATAGGTCAGGCAAAGACCGCTGATAATGATTGGGCAGAGATGCTCATAAAACAGCTGCTGTACGTTCAAATAGCCTCCTTTGTGGTGTGGTGTGTTCCTGTTTTAAAGTTATGTGCAAGCATAAAGAGACAGCGAGTTCTCAAAAAGTTGAAGGTTTGATATATGAAAAATTTTAATATAACTTCTATCTAATAGCCTATTTTCACCAAAGAAATGAAACTACATTTCTTAAAATGACAAGAAATGAAGAAAATTATATCATTTCTTCCATAAGATTTGGAACTTTATTTTGCCTTTCATTTCAGTCATTTCCTAAAAATGATGTTCTTGAAAGTCCATTAAAAAAAAAATAAAAGTAGGCTCAGTTTTGCTTAAAATAAACATTAGTCAAAATAAGTTGTGTATTTAGCTTTCTGCTGATAGTTCAGGGCGATGGCAATGCGTTCGCCACAAGGAATTGCTTTCCTGACGGGTATGTCTATTTTTTTGCTAAATATTCCAAAAAGTCAACGTGAGTTTGAAAGTGCCGCCTGTTATTTAAAACAAGACAAGCCGCTGACGATTTGAAAAATGAAAATCATTAGAAATGATGCCAGTGGAAATGGGCTATTACACTTGGTATAATTGCTTGGTAGGCGTGGGAGTGTAAGGGTTTTGCCTTGCCCATTTTATCATATCCCATATCTAACGATTTTATAAACAAACAAAGTTTCAAGTCTATACATCTACTGGAAGTATTTTTGAGCGCAGTTTCTATACAAGCTAGCCAACTGTGCGGTGGTTGAATAGAGTGCTGAATTGTACTAATTTTTCAGTAAATTTCTTTCTGACGAGGTTTATTTCTTCTATGTGGGCATCTTTTTTTTGAAAAAGTAAAATTTAAGGTAATTTTTCTAAAAACAATGGTAAGCTTCTCCATATTTTTAAGAAAGTTATTTTGTTAAATGTTTAGTATAGGTAAATCATGGCCTAAAATTTTGAAAAAAATGGCCTCGATGCGGAATTTTTCTTCATTGTATGTGGTGCATCTATAACATTTAACAAGAGGAACAGAAGAGGGAAAAGAGCAAGCGGTGGAAGTGGAGGAATGGGTGGGAGGATTGAAGGAGGAGGAGGATGTTTTGGATGAGGACGACGCGATAGAAGGGTCTTAAGCGTATCCTTTGTGCGCGGTGTGAAAGGTAAAATTTTATTTGTTCTTACATGGCAATAACACTCATATTACAGTGACCATCTCACATTGTTAAGCACATGTGGACTAGGCCTTCTGGGAAAACCACATACAAAAACGCGCCTTGAACGATACTTCAAATTGGTGGTGTGGAAAATAGTTCAGAGAAGTTTCATCTATTGTCAAGCGCCATTTTCACAGTCGGTAGCGAATAAAAAGAGGTTAAATATCCAAATTGTAGAAAATTTGAACAAAATTTATTTTATATCAAAAGTATAATACGAAAAGCACATGCGATTACACATATTTTGTATGCGCAAACCGCGGGTGACCGCCAACTGTTTTCTATTTCTTCATAATTCGCGGTACATCGAGAACATTTTTTTCAAAACGTAGACGAAACTTTTACATCTTTTTTTGAAACTTACGATGTATTTTAGCCTTTTATGAGGAAATATGGCTGGTTCTGTTCTCTTTAAAGAATTTGACAACCGAATTTAAAAATATATACATAAATGGTGATTTTAATACCCTTGTAGAAGGTATATTAAAATAGTCCAGATGTTTGTAACGCACAGAAGGAACCATCTCCGACCACACAAAGTATATACATTCTTGATCAGCATAACGAGTTCAGTTAATATACCCATGTCCGTCTGTCCGTCTGTTTCTATGCTATCTCCTCCGTAAGTTTTAAAGCTATCTTAACCAAACTTTGCACGAAGCCTCTTGGTACATATACGCTGCACATTTGTCGGAATTGGCCGGATCGGATGACTATATCATATAGTTGCCATAGGAACTATCGGTCGAAAAAGTAGTTTTAGCTGGAAAAACTTTTTTGTCGTCAACGCAAACGTGCCAAAACCTCTTATTTCTAAGTTTACTATGCTTTCACATAATCTCACCAAGTTTTATGAAGATCGACCAACTATATAGTATAGCAGTCATACAAAAGATAAGTCTGAAAAAGTCTTAGTAGGAAAAACTTTTTTGTTTTGAATGCTATCGCTACCAAACTTGTTACTGATCAATATTATACTCCTTCCCACAATTCTGCTAAGTTTGATCCAAATCGGATGACTATAGAGTATAGCGGCCATAGGAACGATCGGTCGAAAAAATAGTTCTTGTAAGAAAAACTTTTTTGTTGTCAACGCAAACGCCATTAAACCTCGCACTTATCAGTTTTCTATGCTTCTACATAATTCCACCAAGTTTGATGAAAATCGCACATCTATATAGTATAGCTGCCATACAAAAGTTAGGTCTGAAAAAAAGTCTTAGTAGGAAAAACTTTTTGTTTTCAATGCTATCGCTCCCAAACTTGTTACTGATCAATATTATATGCTACCACACAATTCTGCTAAGTTTGATCTAAATCGGATGACCATAGCATATAGCTGCCATAGGAACTATCGGACAAAAAAGAAGTTCTAGTGAGAAAAACATTTTTGTTTTCCATGGTAGCGTCTTTATACCTTCTAGTTGTGAATATTATCAGTTTCCACACAATTTTGGAGAGTTTGGTCAAAGTCGGATGAATATATCGTATAGCTCCCGTATAACAAACTGGCAAGCAAATGTTCAAAGTAATGGAGCCATCAAAGCTGATAGGGTATATAAACTTCGGTCGAACCGAAGTTAGATTTCCTCTATTTTTTTAAAATGAAATGAAATATTTATTTGATGCGCATCGCATCATCGATACATGCAGACATTTACTTTTTAAAATGTGGCTACGCCTGAGGTGGCCCATCCGAAAGCTCCAATCTTGTCGGCCAATGGACTGGTCCAAAACGTAAGATTTATTGCTCATCAAACTTGCCTCTCAATTGGTCCATGGTTTCGCGTGCCGTGTGGCATGTGGCACCGTCTTGTTGAAACCACATGTCAACCAAGTCCAATTCTTTCATTTTGGGCAAAAAAAGTAGGTTATCATCTTACATTACTTTTCTCTAAAGACTGTATCGTTGCGATTATCAATTTTTTTGAAAAAGTACGATCCAATGATGTCGCCGGCCTCGAATCCGCTCTAAATATTGAATTTTTCAGGGTGCATTATCATCTCTTAAGCTGCCTCTGGCTGTAGACAGTTTTTCGATAAAACACATTTCTCACAGAGCTCGAAATTTGATATTAAAACTAAAGAGCTGAGAGCCGGGAACAGCAAACGGTAGTCAGCTCTAGCACGATAGCAACAGCTCTCAGTTCTGATTTGCAAGCCTCATCGTGAGAGCCTCGAGCTAGCAATACCTACAGTTCTCGGATCTAAGCTCACAGCCGATAGCTATAGTTCAGAGCCAATATTTAAGAGTCAAGCGCTGAAAGCCGTTCGGTGCTCCCGGCTTTTATCGAGAGTTGAAAATAGTTGCTATCAAGCAATTCCGAACCCTGTAAGCATATCTATGGACTTTGATTCAGTTAACTATAATTTTACGTTCAGCTTCAATCCAATTTGCATCCCTGGCAGATACGGACATTCATATACATAAGTGTATAAAGTGAGAAAGTCATGAATACAAAATGTGCCGCAGATTTTGGTTTTGCGCCTGAGTTGGCAGTTCTTTTTGCCCCTTTTCTCCACCCACTCCATCTCTCATTCACACATGGCAAAACTCATTTCATGGGTCACAAGCCGCAATCATCTCTTGAAGAGCAGGAGCGAGGCGAAAAACTGGCCAAAAATTGATTATGGCAGCCAAAGGCAACACAAAAAACCCAAAGGAAACAAAAAAAACAAGAACAGAAACGAAACCAAAACCAAGCAACTATCATCAAAATCCTATTAGTTGGATCTCTGGTCATAGTCCTTCGGACTGAACCCAGGCTTTGTCCTTGTCCAGTTGCCTGCATTTTGTTAGCGTTTATTTGGCAAATTAATTCCCCAAAAGGTAAGCCAAAGTTGCGATTTGAAACAATCAGCGAGAACCCTGCCGCCCAGCCCCCAGCCCCTCTGCGTTGGTCCTTTTGTCCTTTTTTTGGTCCAGCTGCAGCTGTTGTTTGCCCAGGGGAGGAAGAGAAGGAAACCAAACCCAGGGCACACAATTTGTGACAATTCCTTTTTGCGGATTAATATTTGCTCTGTCCCTGACTGGTGACCAGTCAGAAGCGGGAGGAAACTCTCACCGGTTGCGCTTTTATTTGCCTCGTTGCCCTTTTGCTCTGTTTGTTTCCGCACTTTATTTAAATTAACATGCGCATATTTTTTGCTTGAATGTGTGTAGAAAGTTTTTGGCAGAGATTTTTTGGGTAACCCTTCCTTGGCTCTATTGTTTGGATGATGCTGATGATGATGATGATGCGACAACAACCCTAAGATAATTATTTTTAATGTTGTGCTCATTGTTTTAGAACTTAATAATGTGATTTGGGGTAGCTTCTTCATTTTTTTCTTCTTTTTTTGGTCTTGGGACAGCTTTTGTTTGCTTGGCTAGCCAAATTATTATGATGAGATAAGGAAAATAGGTTTTATTTGCTACAAGGTTCGAAATAAAGCTTATAAGAGTCAGTTTTAAAATGAAGAAATTAAAAGAGACACAAAAACTCTAAAGACAAAGTTTAAGTTGAAATTTATTTTGAAATTTTATGGACTTTAAAATTAATAAGTTAAGAAGCAAGTTGTATATGGGCGTTTCCAAACTGACGTGACGTTACGTTCGTACGAAAAGATCTTTTTGAAAAATATGAAAATCTTGGATTTTTAAAATGATTGTTCTATATTTGGGTAGCAATTAAGTAGCACTGTAATCAGCAAAAACAATGACACCAATCGATCATAAGGAGTTAAAGATGTAAGCAATCATATATGCTGGCGTGACGTTACATAAAACGGAAGTGGCTTTTGACTTGTTTTAGATAAATGCAAAATTCGGCGAATTTGGCAAAGCTTTTTGTATACAATTTTCTTAAGTATAATTTGAAATAATACAAGATAATTTTCCAGGCTATCTTATTCAAAAATGTTTTCCCAATTTTTTTTTGTTTGCATAAGTATCTGACGTTACGTTACCTGACGTTACGTTACTTAAATTTCCTCATTATATTATATCTATGTTGTTTTTGTTATAATATAAAGCAGAAACTTACAATTAATTGCAATCATGTAGTTTCTTATGATGTCTTCTGCATTATTTTTTAACTCTTTGTACCCTAAGAAATGGTTTAGAGACCAAAAATCAATGCAATCTAAAGGCATTTTTATGACAACAAAACGTATCCAAATGAGAAAAATGGTGCTTTCGCGACTTTGCATTCACAAATCTCGAAATGGATTATGAATATAATTAAAATTGGCCCATATTAGTTCATTTTGATTATTTCCCCATTAAAAAATGATAAACAAGAAAGAAAGTCGGTCAAGCCCGACTATAACATACTCTGTAACCTTAACGTCGCAGCTCGCATTTGCTCACGAGTTATACGCGCTCATCTCTCAGTTTCACTCTCTCTCTCTCTCTCTCTCTCTCACTAAGATTGCCGTTCAATAGAATGCTGTGGTGATGGGTGGGTGGGGGGTGTTTACTGGCCGTTTTTTGCTCATAACTTGAGTATCGTTCATCCGATCTTTATCATTCCTTCAGCAAATCGATAAATAATGTTGTTTACAAGGTATCTCTAGAAGGTACGAACGATCTATCTTCAAAACTGTAGGAGATATGACGTTTTTTCCAAATTGCGGCGGCGAGAGGGGGCGTGGCATAAATTTAAAATAAACTTGATCTGCCTGCAAGTATAAGAAATATATGCCCCATACATGTCAAACCTCTATCTCTTACCATCTCTGAGATCTCTTCGTTCATACGGACGGACGGACAGACGGACAGACGGACAGACGGACATGGCTATATCGAATCGGCTGTTGATGCTGATCAAGAATATATATCCTTTATAGGGTCGGAAACGATTCCTTCTCCCTGTTACATACTTTTGCACAAACTTAATATACTCTATGTACCTTCGGTACAGAGTATAAAAATAGTGTTTTTAAGTACTTTTCATTTTTTGGTCTCGGTGGACTTTTCTGTCGAAATGCCCATATTTTGAAATAAATAGTGAAACTCTTTTGTCGTTAGAATCTTATGGACTAATAATAAAGTACGGAGTCTGATCCCCGACTCTAAGTCTCGGCCAAGAATTTGTTTAGCAAAGTGCGAGATATAGTCTCTACGACCAAGATTAAATACAAATCTTACAAGGGAGTCAAATGTCACCTTAAGACTTTACATACTGCTTGCATCACTAATACCAAATATTTCCACACCATAAAATAGAGTCGGGATGAGGCATGGTTTAGCGACCAAAATCCTTAGATGAAGAGGAATGTGTTTTTGAGTAAGCGACAGCTGACTAACCAACCCGAATGTTTTCCCGGACAATTCGTAATGTGTTATTATTAAATTGGACTGCCAGGTTAGTGTTATCCTTAGCATATTCCAGCGAAACATTGTTTTTTGTCCGCTTAGGCAGATCACAAAAATTAAAAGCCTTCTTGTAAATTACTAAGCATTTCGATTTTTCGGGATTTAGCCCCAAGCCATTCACTTAAACCCAATCGGCAAATTCCACAAGATCGCTATTATAAATTCTAACACACTGGTGGTACATCATCGGCATACAAATGGACATCACAGCCTATCAGACAGTCAGTAAGGTCGCTGATATACACAGAGAAGAGTAAGGGTCCAAGGACTGAACCTTGAGGAACACCGCGAGTCAGGAACCTGACATACAAGTATAAGACCCCTAAACCACTGCTTGTTTTCTGTCACACAAATAGGACTTAATTAGGCGCGTTGCAGTTGAAGAAAAATTGTAGATATTTTTAAGCTTAGTACTTAAGATATTGTGGTGAACTGTTTCAAATGCCTTGCTGAAATCCAGTAAGGCAACTAATGCCTTCGGATATCTTCTACTTTTGATAACCAGATTGTAGTTGGCTTAACAAAAAATTGGATGAGAGAAATGTCTGAATCTGTTATTTGTTCAAATACTTTTGCCAAAAAAAGAAGAATGGAGATTGGTCTGAGCTCGGTTTTATCTTTTGGAATGGGCAGTATCATAGTAACTTTCCAACAGTCAGGAAATACAGAGGTGGTGAAAATCGTATTAAATATATAGGTGATATGGATCAAGAAGCATAGATAGTAATATTTTCAAGAACTTGGATTAACGTTGTCTAAGCCTTTCGCATTTGATTTCAATTTTAGGATACACACACAATTTTATTTACACACTCAAAACTAAAACTACTATTACATAGGGGTAAAGCATTCAAGCACAAGTTTTGAGTTGCTGCAGGTTTATTCAAATTTACAAATTTTGTATTGAGTTCCTCGACATCCAAGTCTGATTTTAATGGAGGCTTTGCGTTCCCTACACCTAAGCTTTTTAATTCTCTCCAAGTCTGATTTGGCGTTCTCGCATTACAAAATGTAGTCTTGATATATGATTGGCAGTTCATATCGCTTTTGTAACTTTTATTCGTAGAGACTTAAACTCCCGAAGTAGATAGTTCGTTTTGTAGCGTTGCCATCTTTTATAAGCAGTGTCTCGCAACTTAATTTGATATTTAATGTCTGGGCTGAACCACAGATTTTGTGTTAGCTGAAAAATTGTACTTTTTAGTGGAACGTAAATAAAATTTACGATTTTAATGGGTCGTCCTTTGCTATACGATCTCTTACACATCTCTAAAACAGATGTAGCAGAGGCTCAAATTCCTCCTACTTTCTAAATGGTTCATTAAGCAAGATTCTTTCTCTGAGGGTCTTTGGTCTAAGCGGAAAAATAAGACTCTCCCATTGAAGCCTAGCTTAGCCTAACATGTTCAAAATATTTTGTAATTTAAAATGAATATTTTAACAATGTTGTGTCACATATGGGTATTTCCATTATGTCGAACGCGACAGTCGCGAATAGAAGACAAATTAAAATATTTTAATTTTTTTTTGTTACTTTAACTTATAGCACTTTCGAAGCACTTTATTTAGTGGGAAAAAAGTAGAGCACAGCTAGTGCTGGTTCCAAGATAAGGCCAATCAAAAGGCGATTCGCACGCGACAAAAAATGGAAGTGGTGTTTTTGGCCATCAATATAAAAGCAAAACTCAGCGAGATCTGCCAAAACTATTTAGTGCAACTAGTTTTGAAATGTTGTTGAATAATTTATCTGTATATTAGAATTTATTTGATCGAAAAATTTTCTTTATTTTTTTTATTTCAAAATAAAATATGATTCAATACGTGACGTTGCGAACGCGACACTTTTTTCCATCATTTTATTTATGTGGTTTTCTGTATAATGCGAAGCAAAAACTTACGATTAATTGCAATCACATAGTTTCTCATGGTTTCTTACACATTCTTTTATAACCCTTTGTACCCTCAGAAAAATTTTAGATAGCAAAAGTAAGTGCAGTCTATAGGCACTTTTATAAAAAAAAATGTGCAATATTTATATCCAAATTAGAATATTCGCGCTAGCGCAGCTGTGAAACCGAATATTTCAAAGTGGGTTATGATTAAATGTAAGATTGGCTTACGTTAGTTCAGTTTAAATGTTTCTCCTTGAAAATTTGATAAAACAGAGTGTTTTTAAGCACTTTTAATTTTTTGCTCTTGGTGGACCTTTTGGTGGAAATGCCCATATATAGTAAGTGCAGGAAATCTATTTCTTAGCACCCTTCCTTGACTTATACCTAATCCAACCTAGCATGTTGAATGATTTGTATCTTTGAAAATGAGTTTGAAGCTAATTGTGCAAAAATTTAAAATTTGGTTGTGGAGTCTTTGAAATTATTTGAAAATGACCGCCAATATATAAATATTATATATCGATATTTTAGTGTTGAGGTATAGTAATCGAATAATGATTGTAAAAAGCAAAAACAATTTCATATGCGTGCTCTTCTCTCTTTCTTTCCGAACGAAGGTTTTGTTTTTGGCGCGTGCAGACCTGCAACCACAACATCATATGTGACTCTCTTCTCTCTCTCTCCTATGTCTCTGGAAAATTAAATAGCAACAACAATGTTGCCTTTGCGTAGTCAGCGCTCGCACGCTTGTGCTTGACAGCAATGACCACACATACACTCACACACACAAACAAAAATCGGATTTCTCTTTCTATTTCTTTTGGTTGTTCTTGCTTGAGTTGTATTTTGTGCATTGTATGTATTGGCTTTCACGCGCACCTAAGCTCTTTCTGGGCATCCCTGGTCTATATAATGGACGAGGGCGAGACTACGGGTATAGCGCTGTAGATAGTTAGTTAGTAGACAGACAGACAGACAGAAAGACAGAAAAACCCGTAAAAAATAGACCGCTTTTGTCAGAAATTAGTCAGCTGTTCGCTCTCACTTATGCTCTCTGGATACAATTGGGTCAGCTGTTCGCTCTCACTTACGTGATACATTTGCGAATATGTTTTATCTGTAATACGCATTCTCCATGATCTCTCTATATCAACTGGTACCTCTCTCGCATGGTGAATTTCTGATGACTCTACCTTACTCATTATACCAATGCGATTTCTTCTAATAGTTTAAACATTGTCAAATTGCCACTTAAATAACATTTTGCTTCTGAAAATCAACGTTTCCATTAGTTAGCAGGCTACCCATCGCCCCACACTTTGGAATCTGAACTAGTTAGTGGATACGCTCTACAAAATTTACCAAGTGTTTCTCCTTGACTGAAATCAAATTTAATCAATTTGGCATTGCTGCTTTACCAGTTAGTGATGTCATTGCCATATAAAGTAAATGGAAGAAATCTTAACATATTCTTGAAAGTTTAATTATTTATGCAATATATTTTATATTATTGAACCCACTTTCTTCAAACTTAATCAAAAGCAAGTGTTAACTATTGAAACTATTTCCAATGGTTTACATGGGATTTTTTAAATTGGTTATGATTCTTTTTTAATTTTTTTTAAATTGTCAACATAGTTCAGTACGAAAAACTTGACCTGTAGCTCTTATTTTTTGGACCATATACTTGATTTGGTAATCCAGGACAATTCTGGAACTTAAGCTACTAGTTCAATTGTCTGAGCTCCAATATAATTGGCTATCAACATTTCGTGAACCAAGTCTGTTTGTATAACCTTTCTACATTTCCCTTCATAATCTGCATTTAATCAAATTAAAAAATTTCCCCCTTTTTCCTATTTGCTACTCTTATCAAAAATAAATAAATAATTTAATTTCGAATTTATTACTCAATAAATGAAATTCACTTTGGCAAATTATTTCATTTGGCTGATTGCCTCCATAGAAGCAAAATAAATACATCACCCACTTGAGTTCATTTCCTTGGCTGTTGGGTGGAACCTGGGCTGACATCTATCCTGATATATGAATGTGGAAAAGGTTTTCCTTCTTTTTTTTTGTGTTGTGTACAATGTCTAACAAAGTTGCGGCCATTTGTCCAACTTCTTTTCTCCAGACAGGACTGGTCAGGGCGACCTGCCCTAAGACAACAGTTGATGGACATTAATTCCCTTACGGAAAGGAAAGTTATTTACCTTTTCTTATCTATAGAATGAGTTTTAATTTTCAACTGTAAAGCCCAACAACCTCAACTTAAACTCGAATCGAAGTGTTTGCCCGCATTGGATGTTGCAATTTTATCGGCAATTCAAGTGTCAACATCGCAGCATTCGGCACTTGCGCATTTTATGTGTTTATTCAAAGAAACTTTTATTTTTATTTCCTCACCGCAAACACGATCAACATCAACACGAATCGCAGCAGATATGACGAAACGGCAACTGTTCTCTCCCACCGGCCAGATACTGGCCCACTGGCCAACTGCATACGAGTGCGAGTATTATGAAATTTTCGCAAGCCTCTGCTCAAATCAAGTTTTTTGCCGCACAAATGAAAGCCGCCCAGTTGCGGTATCAATTGGTACTAAAACATTTTGTGTACAAGATTTTCCGTTCATTCAGTTTTCATTTGCTGCTCGTTGATGTTAGACGAAAGATATTGGAAGTGTTACTCAAGTCCTATTGAACAGACAATATGAGTGTGCTCTTCTGTTGCATTGTGGGTATGGCCTTGGCCATAGGTCTAGTTCGAGGCAAAGATGATGGATTTCTGACGGAGCCGCGTAAGTGTCAAGTGGGAGGGGTATTCGTCTAAACGGTATAAGCAAATATGAAAAGAACTAAAACTAAGGAAATAAAACTGAACTAAATTAGACCAAAAATGTTTATTAAATGTTTGAAAAATGAAAAGAAACTAAATCTTTAAACTCGGTAAATTAAACTGAAAAGTTAAAATAGTTCATTTAAAGTTATCATTTCTTGAGTTTCTCTTTGGAGACCGCCTATTTCATGACGCAATTTATGAAATTTATGTAAATAGTACGGAAATAATTTAACCCGAATGCTGCTGTAATTTTTTTTTCGTTGTTCAGTTTAGTGAACGTATAATGTATGTGACCTATTGGTCACACTAGCACAGCCCGGGTTAATTCTAAGATAATTATAAATATAATTTTTTTTCAATGTAATCCAATGTAATGCCATCATTGTGAACTCTTTAAGAGTCACATTCATAAATGATTTTATCCTTAACAACTAAAGACTTATTAAAAAACTTACAAATAAACTTTTACCACTAATAGCAGCTCAATATATAAAATACACATATATAAATTCTAGTTCCTAAAGAACACAATATATAAAAAAATAAAGAAGAAAACAAATATAAGTAAAGTAAAGCAAACACTTCAATCAATAAAATAAAATTATACAAAAAATTCAAGTGAAAAAGAACTACAAATAAGTACCATTATAACTGAAATCTTGATATGTTTCTATAAAAATTATCCAAATACTCTACAAAAAGACAAAAATAATTAATATCTTAATCTTAAATTATAAAAAAAATTACAAGTGAGAAAAAAATATATAAAAAACTTCCATTAAAATTCATATCTATATATCCATATCTATCTATATACATATATAAAACAAAGTCGTGTGTATTACACCACTTATTTCTCAAGAACGGCTGGACGGATTTTTAAGATCTTTGATGTGTTGGATTTGTTTCCGCCCCGAATAGCAGAATATCAATTAAAAACTCGTAAAAAGACAATCGGTCCAAGAAAATCGCGAAAAATTGCAAAATGTTACAATTAGTTTAGATTTTCATCAAGATTTAATAGTTGACAATTGTCGGCGGGCAAATTGAACGCATACACTCAGAATAAAATAGCGTTCTAAATGGCGTTTTATACCCATTCCGTTCTCAGCTTTTACGTTCTTAAGACAAGACCACGTTCTCAAAAATATTCCATACGTTCTAAATCGACGAACTAATTAAGAAAACTCGTTCTTAAATTGTGTCTTGAAATATGACCGAAGCCTTCGTCATGATGATAATCATAATAATCATTATGTTATGTTATTACCAAAAAAAAAGTGGTCGATGATAGAATTTAAGTACCTAAATTAAAAAAAAAAAAAAAATCTGCTCTTACCGGGACTTGACGACCCCACGACTTCGACGTTGAGAGGCCACTTCTCATCCTCAACAACACGCTGCTCGTTGTTGGTACAATCTCCAAGACACTTTTAAAGGGCTAAGTGCGCTTGCCTGCTGTGCTTTAAGTATAAAATACATACATCATTGTATAATCTTTGGTAATAGCCGTGAGAGCTAAAGCGCTGTCGTCGTCCGTATATATTCAGTCATGCACGTTCGCGAGTTCGAGTCCCAGTAAAGTAAGGTAAAAAAAAAGAATTTAAGAGGGTAAGAAAAAATAATGTTGTAAAGCAACAGCAGCAGCGCAGAGAAGCTTACTCCTGCCCCTTCTTTTTTTCATCTCCTCTCCACCACCACCACACTCCTTAACGTGGTTAATATTCGTTTTTTTTTCTGTATTTACCAGAACGGTCTTTATCGGTTCCAAAAGTAAGAACGGAGAGTTCTTAAAATAAGAAAAGTGCTCTCCAAAACTTCGTTCGTAAAATAAGCCCGGTGTTCTCGGTATAAGAAAAAACAGACTTTCCCTACTATTGAGAACGAATATACACATTTTCGGTACATCTAGAACGGATTTTTTTCTGAGTGTAGGTCAAACGGTCCAAAAACAAAATCTCGAAACTTACAAAATTTATAATAACTGGACTTAAATTATCATGAATATTTAATAGTTGGCAATTGTCGACGGGTAAATAGGAGGTGTTGGACATTCAGACATGGCTATCAAGAATATATAAGGTTGTCAAAAAAGTCTTGCGGTATTTTTATTGAATTTTCAATTGTTCATAAAATTGGTTATAATAATGCGATTTAAGTCAAATATGCGCCGTTTTGTTCGATGACGAGTTCCCAACGAGATGCCAACTTCATAATGCCCCTCTTATAGAAGCTCGCTTTCCTATTGGCAAAAAACTCGGAGAGCCAATTTTCACAGGACTCTCTTGTGGCCAACTTCCGACTACCAAGCTCGTTCGCCATGGACAGAAATAGGTGGTAATCACTTGGTGCGAGATCCGGACTATACGGTGGATGCAAAAGAACCTCCCATCCGAGCTCCCGGAGCTTCTGGCGCGTCACCAAAGATGTGTGTGGCCTGGCGTTGTCCTGATGGAAGACAATTCGGCCTCTGTTGATCAAAGATGGCCTCTTCTGCATGAGTGCTGCATTCAAGCGGTCCAGTTGTTGGCAGTACAGGTCCGAATTGAGCGTTTGGCCATACGGGAGCAGCTCATAGTGGATGATTCCCTGCCAATCCCACCAAACACACAGAAGAACCTTTCTGGCCATCAATCCAGGCTTGGCCACCGTCTGGGCAGCTTCACCGCTTTTCGACCACGACCGTTTGCGCTTCACGTTGTCGTAAGTGACCCACTTTTCATCGCCAGTCACCATCCGCTTCAAAAACGGGTCGATTTTGTTGCGATTCAGAAGCGATTCGCATGCATCCATACAGGCAAAAATGTTTTTTTGCGTCAAGTCGTGTGGCACCCATTCATCGAGCTTCTTTTTGAATCCAAGCTTCTTCAAATGGTTTATAACGGTTTGATGACTCATGCCCAGCTCTTGGCCGATGCTACGGCTGCTACTATGCCGGTCTCTTTCGATCAATTCAGCGATTTTACGTTGAAACCATCGTTGTGCGGTGGAAATGGAAACTGTATCGGGTCCATAAACTGCACAAATTTTATTGGCAGCATGAGATGCATTTTTGCCTTTATCGTAGTAGTACTGTAAAATATGCCGTATTTTCTTCTTATTTTGCTCCATGTTTGCGACGCTATAACTCACGAACGACTAAAAACAAACAACAATAAATAAAACACGTGTTAGCGCGTGAAAAGAGCTTTCCAAAAAGCTCTAGCGTGAACCGATGCGACGAATACAACTAGAACTACGCGACAAGCTTGCGGAGACTTTGCCGCAAGACTTTTTTTGACAACCTTATATATCCAAATGCATTGAAAATACTCGAATTTAAATGTAATCAAAAATATACAGCCATGTACTCAATTCCACTTCCACTAAAATTTGGTGATTTAAGACCGGTTTTAGTACTAGATTTGGGCTCTAAATCACAAAACTTTTGTGGAAGTGGAATTGAGAACATGGCTGATAGTGAACAAATGACAACATCTGTTAAATCGATTGGTAATTTTTATCATAAAAGTTATAACAGTTGCGGTCCCTGATCATTACAGATTATTCGGTCTACCTATCGATTAGTTTGTTTTGCTGCGACACAGAAGATCTAATATTTCCCAACCAAGTCGTAATGCTATTGGGCTTCGTAACATTAAGATCCAATGAGAAGGACGAGAAGAGCGCAGCGTTAGTATGGCCCGAATTCGTGTTTCGCAAAGAAGAGCAAAGAGAGGCAGCCCGTGAATCGAATCGGTTGGCAACGAGACATCGTCGAGCTCATCTCACAGATCAATAACGAAAGAATCTTCGACGCGCTAGAAGAAATGCTTGATTTGAATAAAGCAGCATTTTTTTCATATTGCACAATGGATTACAGCTCGCATTCCTTAGTTCACATTGGTCAAATGGAAGTTTTTTGTGGGCATTGTGGCGCATTGAAGTTTGTTGGAGAAACGCCTGCACTGTGTTGCCTTAAGGGCAAAGTGAAATTGTTAGTATTGTATTCATTGCTTCGAGGCGATTCACCAGAATCACGACATTTTATAGCGAATACTCAAAAATGCAATGGCCGTATTCAGCAGAACAACTTGCTCCCTGATCAAGTATAAATTGGCAAAAGTCTTCCTACTGAACTCAAGTGATGCGGCATCACAATAGCCAATTTGAGGTATCATGATGGGGGAGCATGTATCAAAGAAATAGTAATCTACTGTAAAGTGATACTGCTCCCTCCAGCAGAAGAAACTATTCGAAACTATGCATAATTTTTTTTGGGGCAGACATCGAAGAGCACTTATTTAAACTGGCATTCAAGATTCAAGGCCAGATTCACCATCGAATTGGATCATTGCATCCTGTTGAAGATGCACAGTATAAATTCTTACAAATATACTTCATGGGCAAAATAGGGGAAATTCTTTATGATCTGCAGCAACTACTTCATGAAGATCATGCATTGGTCAGGCTGTTCAAGACTACTTTGGAGCACATGCCAAATGATGACTACAAATTCGTGGTCAGAGCGGATAAACGACCAGCTAGAACACATGAACGCAGATTTAATGCTCCCATTTTGCCAACTTCGCGATTTTTGGGACCATTTGATCTACACTTCCTACTTACCGTCCTATTTACACTTCTATTTACCCGTCTGTTTACCCGTCTATTTAACCGTCTTTATGACAATCTAAACTCATAAATGAATTTTGCAAATTTTGAGATTCTTCTATTTATCCGAATATTTACGCGATAATTAGAAAATCTAAGCCTATTTCGTAAGAAAACTGATGATCGATGTGATTCACGCGCCGATACTCAAAGGAAAATTCGAAGGTTAGGAAGTTCTCATTCAAAGTTTTCCGATGATTCCAGCCGATGTGCCATTTGAGTTTAAGTTGAGTTGCATTCACCATGACGATTAACAAATCACAATGCCCATTATTGAGTGTTAGTGGTCTGAAATTCGAAAATACATGTTTTATTCATGGGCAATTGTACATGATATGTATTCGTGTCGGCAAACCATCCGCTTTATTTGTTCTGGCGCCTGATAACAAAACGAAAAATGTCGTACATCACAAGGATCTTCACTGAAGAGAATCAACCCAAGTGTAACCTATGCAGCAAAATCCATTGTTTCATCAAAGCAAATGTCTTGCCGTCATACCATTTGTTTAAAATATGTTATCCTAATATCCTAATTATCCTAATGAACTATTGAACTTAATACATTTTGTATTCATTTTATTACATTAATTTAAATTCATACATTAAGTTTAGCTAAAAGGTATCACTACATTCATTGACTGTTAGGCGGTACGAAGTTCGCCGGGCCAGCTAGTATTTCTGTAAAAATGATCCAATGGCTCTACAAAATGTCAAAAATAAATTGAAAAAAATACTATAACTAAAAAAAGTTTTAAGCAATAGCATTTGTCCCGCCTGTCAATTAATAACACTCCAATTAACTACGTCGAGTGAGCAAGCAATTAGGAGCTTTTATAAAAGTCAACTCTCGCAATCAAAGATCAAATTATTAGATCAACTGGAAAAACCAACATCTTATAGCACACTTTCTGCCTGTTAGAAATCGGTTGTTGATGGCCAAAGAAACCAAACACTTGGAAAAAGGTAGAACCAATAAATTGAGGGCGAACACTCTTGAAAAAAAAGGAATCGTTGTTGAATTTTTAAAAAAATTTATTCATTAAATCGAGCTGGATTCATTCTCAATTTGCTTTTTTTAGCGAAAGGAGGAGTTAGGATAAGTGACTGAAAGAAGAAAGTAAGCAAAGTAGGCGAGCTTAGCGTTCAAAACTCATGGATCAAAATATATGGGATCAAAAGTTCACTTTCGGATTCAGAAACTCGCTCCTGGATCTAGTATTTTCATTTTTACCGTACTTCTGACAACAAACATTCCTGATCCAGAATGAAGTTCTCTTTCATTTCTGTGAGTCAACAGCATTTAATAATTAAAAACGATAAATTTAAGAAGTTACGAGTAGGCGATTAAACGCTAAGCATTTTAGTTTTTGAATTGGAAAAAAAAAATCATCAAATTAAGTTTTATTAAATTATTTCCGAATACTCTGTAGTCTATAACAGTTAACCCAAGCTCAATAGTTGACTTAAGCACTTTTAGAGATTTTCTTAGAAATTTTTAGAATTATATTTTAAGAGCCGCCAACAATTTCAAATGTAGTTTTTTTTAAGGGTCACAATAATAATTATTAAAAATTATTTTAAATATAAAGCAGTGTTTCCATGTAAAATTGAATTGAGGCCAGACTAGGTCCTCAAAATTGTAATGATTTGCTAAATGAGAGCACGGCTGAATGTAACTAAGAAATAAATATACATTTTATTTTAGTGTACGAATGAATGTACAAACTAAGTTTTATTTAATTTCTCATCACAGGTGATCTGTAGACCATAAGAACTACTTTAATGACCCAAATATTTGATAGACTTAAGACATTCTATTTGCATTACATAATTCATGATTCTTCCATTCAACATTTCATGGCCATCATTCAAATTCAATGGAGCACCAGCACCATCTACATTTGTGACTAACCCACTTAAAATCCATTTTATGACATCTCTTCATATATTGCACCACTAAACCGGATTTGTTTCTCTGCATTCTTTCTGTGTGTTTTTCCTCTTGTTTGTTTTACTTCTGTTTACTGAACTCAAAATCAAAAATTCTACTCGAACCGCAGCAGATTACATTAAAGAATGTAAGATAGCCGATAAGGATTTCGTCAACTGTTCAACGCGGAGTATACAACAGCTCTTCGATAAGTTAAACACGGGTGAGTTTGAGTGCATGCTAAACGCATTTCATTAGAATATTTTGCAATCAAGGTATACCTGGTTTGACGAGCATCAAAAGCTTTGATCCTTTCCATTTGAATCGCATCAGAATATCGCAGGGAAATAGTAATGCAATCAATTTAAAAGTGGAGCTGGCAAATGTGCAAATTGTTGGATTCGGTCGTACCAAAGTTCTGGAGAGTATGTAAGTAGAGTTGACTACTAAATTCAATTGAGTAGAATTACTTAGTCTTAAAAAGGAATGTCCATCACTGGTGTACCGGCTAGATAGTTTTAAGTCAACAGTTTCAATATAACATACCAGTTTCGCTTGAAGTTTTATTTTATCTAAAATGTAGGATACTACAAATTTGTGATATTTTTCCAGAGTTTACAAAAAGGACTACAGTTGGAAGACAACGTTTACATTGCCTGTGATGAAACTGTCAGGCGATTACAGTTTATTTGGTCGCATTTTGCTCATACCCCTAAATGGACGTGGTCAGGTCTTTTTGGATGCTGAAAATATGACCATTACAATGCATACCAAGACACGTTTATATACCAAAGGTGATTTTACATTTTACAATGTCACCAATTGTCGCGTTGACTTCAAAATGGATGGTCTCAAATCATATTTCTCCAATCTGTTCAACGGAAATAAGCAATTGGGTGAGTAACAATTTTTAAGTGTAAGAAATTGTTATGAATCTTATTTTTATTTCATTACAGAGGACAGCACTAACAAATTCTTCAATGACAACTGGCGTATGTTGGCCGATGCTTTATACCAGGTTATCACACAAACTGTGGAAGATATTTTACTGGATGTTCTAAGGAAGATATTCCATTTTATACCTGCCAATTATTTTGTTAATGATATACCAACGCCTGAACAACTTTATGGCAAGACGAAACCGAAAATCAAATGAAGAGAAGTTTATGGTAGAATCAAAACAATGTACAAATCGGGAAATGGGCAATGGGGAAAGGGGAAATAAAAGAAAGAAACGAAAGAAAACTGCATGATTTTTATTCCAGCTTCTTCACTAGGGCATTAGTGTCCCTCAACTGTTGTCTTAGCTTTGCCTTCCACTTTTGTCCAGACGTTGTCCAGCCAATGGTCCTTCCACATACATATATTAGGATAGATGTCACCCGGCAGACATGGACCTTGTTAAATTCACAACATTTTCAACTATGCCGGAAAAAATGCACCCGTGGCAGGACGTGACTTAATGGTGGGGTAACTGTTCACTGAGGTTAACCGCAAATATGCCAAAGCAGAGGGAGCCGTGTGTTTAAATTAATTGCCGCAAACATACCCAGACCCCAAATTAATTTGCATTTCTTTTTCATGTTTGCTGTTGTTTTTGGCGCATTGGCTTTTTGAAGCCTGCCAATAATTTGTTGCAAGTGCCGTAATTAAAACGTTTCTGGCGCAGCGGCCATTACAAATGCCCAACAATTAGTTTAAATTTAATGCGCAATGCGTTTTTGGCCTTTTCTGGTTACAACATTTTGCGGTTTTCTGGCTTACCCTGTGTTTTTTTTTTATGTTTCTTTTTTTTTTGCGACAAATCCTGTGCGTGATTGCAATAAATTCCGTTGAAGGCTGCAAAATGCTGTTTTTCACACACACACACACACACACGAGGTAAACAGAACAGGAGAGCAGACCAATGGCACACAATGGAAAATGTTTCAAAAGGGTAGGGTACAGGGGGCAAACCCAAAGTCAAGCACCAAAAGACAAACTATTATAGGGGAAGCTTGAAATACCCTGGCTAGTTTATGAAAAGTGAAAAAATATAGAAACTTTCCAAAGCACATTTTTGGGATTAAAATAAATTATTAAATTAAAAAACTTTACTTCATACTTAAATGTCAAAATGTAAGTTGAAATCCAATCTGTAGTCTTAAAACTTATCAACGACTTTTTTCAAATGAGGCTTTGTAAAATGTTTGGAGTTCTGCGAGCAATAAATAGTACCTACAATTCAAAACATTATTATTTTTAATCAGAAACAGATATTTTATCAGGAGAACTAACTACACTGAGACACTTTTTTGAAGTTAAGAAAGTTGATTGCATCGGGGACAAAAAACTTTGAAAGGCTGTGATAGTAGCGTAAAATCATTGGTTGGCTTGGGTCTGATTAGCTGCCGTTTTCTTTATATTGAACTTCTGAGTATGATTTCCAATTCCATTTCTCGTAGACTATTTTGAATTTTGATTTTATGTCTTCAGCAAAGATGTTGCTCTTGGTTTAGTCTACAGTACAATTCTTTGAAGCAAATTAAAACTATTACATCTTCATACTCAAAATTAAAAAAATGCCACAAAAACACATTTTGCCCACTTTTTTACAGTTTTTCAACTTTAATCACGCTAGGGAGAACACAAAAAGAGCTCGACAACGAAAAAATCCATAAAAAAAAAATTTGTAAAACCACTCGCAAAAGGAGATAAAGAAACAGGTGGGTACTAAAATCCACACTGACGTCGAACTCGAACATAGAACACTGAATTTGTGGAAGGTATGAACAGCTGTTCGAGTTTTGTTTGCTCGACCAAACAAATCAAATTTATTTATTTTGACGATCAGAAGCGAAAAGAATGTCCGAAAAGCGTAAAAATCGGTTGAAGAACTTCCATGAGGAAGAATTAATTATATTAATTATAAATGCCGTAGAGGATAAGCTAATTATTTGGGAATTCACCAATAAAAACCGTTTTGATGCAGTTGACATGGAGAGCCTCAATCCGCAGTAAAAGAAAATTTAACATAGAAGCACAATTTGCTGCGTCGGCAACTTTTCACTCAGATATGTTAGTTAGTCTGAGCTATTTTTGTAACTATGACTAACCACCGTGTTTTCTTATGTCAACAATAATTTTGAGTAAAAGATTTTGTTGCCGCAATGAAGTATCTCTTCGTCACAATGGAGTTAGCAACACTCAAAACATATATGAATTTTTTTTATTGTGCTTTCAAATCATTATAATTTTTTTTTAACAAATAACAGCTGGAAAAGAGGGTGACGTTATCTTAAAAATACCAAATTTAGAATTTTTCGGAGTTTTTGGTGTTTTTTAGCTATCTCAGCATATTGTTTTTAGGTTCCACTGTCGCAGTAAATGACTTTTTTGTTCGCCCAAACAGTTTGGAGTTCTCCGTAGCTTACTTCATAATAATCAAACCGTTGAAACAAACCAACTTAATTTAATTACTGCTTTGGCTCAGAAATTGACAGACGGCAAAGTCGCTATTAATAGCACCTGGAAACATCTGCTTGGGAAGAAGGAAGTCAACAACAACACCAAATATAATGCTGATGGACACGTCACGGCTTCCAAAGATCATAGTTGAACAACTTCTGGTAGTCCGATCGCAATTTTTCCATGAATGGGATATTATGGCAGGAGACCACAACATAAGTACATACATACTCAAATGAAACCAGATGTTGGGAGGCGTGGCCAATGGAACTATCACAGAAGATTGACGATGGAGAAAGAAATGTGTTCGAGCGGCTGGCAAGGAAGAGTGAGTACAAACTATATGAACGAAATTATGCAATATCGCTTATTTTTCGAGCAACAACTGAAGTGCTCAGACTAAATAATATGCCACATAGAACGACGGAAAGCCGATGCACCCTATGCCACATGGATGAAAGATATGATGTAGCGCATTTCACAGCGCGACGTCCAATACTAGGTGAGCACCGTGTACTGCACTTTGGCAAATGGACTCTAGAGAGAAGGGAAATGCTTGACCTAATGAACGGGCCCAATTGGCTTTCTCTAATCTCATATCTCAGGGAGGCCACCAAATATAGGGACACGAAAATCATCTAGAATCACCACCAACCCTTCAATATAATGGACCTTGTTGCCTAGAGTAATAAAAGTTTTTGACTGTGAGAGCCAATTACTACCTAAGGTGAAAATTTATAAGAGTTTTGGTGGAAATTCATAGAGCTTTAAGGCCCATAACTATATAAGGGATTAATCAAATGAAGTTGAATTTAAGTCTACGGTTTTGTCCTGAATTGATTAGTCAAATTCATAACTGTTTTCAGAACAAAGTCGGAAAAACTGTACAAATTGAGGGGAGTTTACGACTTTATTGTACTTTTGATTATGAAGATGAAAGTTTTTTTGATTTGATTCAAAGAAGTATTTTGTAGGCCAAGCCCAGCGCAACCACTTTACTGAAGACATAAAAGCAAAATTCAAAATAATTTACGAGATAGGAATTGTAAGTCCTATTTACCATTTTACTCAAAACATTTTAATGAACGCTTAAGTTAAATGCTATCAAATTTGAACACATCAAACTTAGTCGAATTTTCAGAAAAAATTTGTATCTTAAAAATTTAGACGTTACAGAACCGATGAAGAATTGGTAAAACTCGCACTGCTCTTTCAAGTATTCCAACCTGTTTGTCGCCGAAAGTATTTCAATATTCGCAGCCCATGTTGTTCAATATTTGCAGTGTCCCAATAGTCGGTCGCCTGACATCGACGGTGCCAACGTACATTTTGGCAGTTAGTTTTTTTTTTCGTTCGGCGCGGCCTAAAAGTAACTGTTAAAGTCCAAGCCTAAAAGTATGCTTTAACCGACACAGCAGAGCTTGTCCCTCCAGGGTAACGATGTCATGTTGTTCTACTATTTGCTCCACGCTATCTCTGCTGGGGCATCTGTTAAACAAAAGTTCTCGTGTTGGTTCTCTTGTTTCGTTTCGTTGTGTTCTTTTTTTGGTCTCAAAAATGCAGGCCGCAGTAAACTGAGGTCACGACAATTTAACTTTACAGCTTCCCTCGAGCTTGGCCACACAAAAAATATTGTTAAAGTTTGCACTTTTATCAACTAATTAGATCAGCGCCCATAAATTAAATA
Organism: Lordiphosa magnipectinata; assembly: GCA_037044535.1. Taxonomy (NCBI): domain Eukaryota; kingdom Metazoa; phylum Arthropoda; class Insecta; order Diptera; family Drosophilidae; genus Lordiphosa; species Lordiphosa magnipectinata. The sequence goes on from JBAMBO010001434.1 coordinate 145,381, forward strand.
TTTAATTATAATGTCCACTGCCCGGCGTGTTGGCCAATTAATTAAAATATAATTTCAAATTAAATGCTGTCAAAAAAAAAACCCAAAAGAGCAAAAAAATGGGCCATCACACCCAAGTGCATGAACTTTAAAGCCCAAATAATAAAAATTTATGACCAAATAATTGCAATCTCATTAGGACACTCTCGGGCAAGGGCTGTAAAACCATAACATGGACATGGAACAATTTCCAGTATAAATATATGCATTTTGTAAAATATTTAACAATAATTGAGCGTAAAATAATCGCTGGGACCAGGGCAGCAGCAGACTGATAAAATCCCAGCCTGTTCCCCCCAAAACCCTCCAGTGAGCCGGAGAGTGCGTTAATTGCACAGAATGCATTGCACACGGACACGGATTGCGGCGACAGCGACAATTGTAATTAAATAGACACCGCACACGTGGATCTGGATGTGGATGAGGTAGGAGAACACCATAGCAATCGATGGCCAGCCAACGACCTGGGAGAAAGGGCCTTTCATGCAGCTACCTATGCCCAGCGAGTGGAAAAGTTATTTAATAGAGGTGTTTATACAATGCACAATGGGCGGAAATGCCGTTTTCTTTTTGGCCTAAGCGCCAAAAGTAAGGATTGAAAGTCGAGACTTCAAGTATTTGCTGTTTATATTATAAGTTAATTTTGAATTAATATTTTGCCGGTGCGACCATGCCACAACCAGCCACCAACATAGAACCACTGCATTCAATTTTCCAAACGCGATTCTCCTTCCTAATAAGCTAGAAGAGGCCGTCCACTTAGATTTGTTTTTTGGGTGACAATGATATCGCAGATGAAAGACAGCTAACATTTGTTTCTTTAAATCACCCAACAAGTCTCTTAGATTTGATCAGCACCTTCTAAACATGGGCAATGCAGTTTTTTCAACTTCATTTTGATGTCATTTAGCTTTCAGGAATGTAATTTCGGTTTATTTGTTCGCACAGGCTTTTCAACCAAACATCCATCAAATCTCCACGACCTTGTCTAAATCTATAAAAATATTTCGAAATTGCGCAAAAGTTGTTAGACCTATATAAATATATACACAATAAGAAGCACTACTACACTAGCACTTTCGGTAATACGGCGTAATCTTGCTGGTTTTGCTCCACGAAACACAAGTATTGAGGCTAGCTCCAACATTAAATATGTTACAACAATGACATTAAATACAACACGAAACAAAAGCAACAAAAGCTAATTTAAGCACTCTACCCTACATAACACATACCTTGACTATTTTGCATATTAAAAGCCGCAATAAGTCTGTTAGAATCAGGGCTGCAAACCTCCGAAAAATTGGGTGAGGTTCACTTCAAGGCTCGAACCCGTAAAACTTAATGGGTTTGAGTTTACGGAGTGGATTCAGAAGGTCGCTGAACCTAGCTTCAGGTTCGAACCGGGGTTTAGGAATAATTTGGTTTTTCGCTAACTTAAAAACAATGTATGTAAATTGGAAAACACGTAATCATTTCAATCATACATATATGGAAGTTCAGAGTCATGATATATTCAATATAATATTCGAGCTAAGTCGACTCCTGCGCTAAAACAAAACTTAGGAAAATAACGGTAAGTAATTTGTCATAACCAACGTTACTCGTAGAAAGCGGGTATACTAAAGTCGTGCAAATGTATGTAACAGGCAGAAGGAAACATTTCCGACCATATAAAGTACATATATTCCTGATCAACATCGACAGCCGAGTCGATGTAGCCATGTCCATTTGTCCTTCTGTCCGTCCTTCCGTCTGTCCGTCTGTCTGTATAAACACCTAGATCTCAGAGACTAGCGGAACTAGAGCCACATAATTTTAAATTTGGACTCCAATTCTCTGCACGCAGATCAACTTTGTTTCAAATTTTTGCCACGCCCACTCCCACCCCCACAATAAAAAATGTTTAATAACTGCCACAATTTTTAAGATATCGAATTCAAATTTAAAACTTTCATTTATATTCGCAATATCTACACTGAGAAAAACATCAATCTAAAACCAAGATTATAACCTTGAAACGAGACAAAACGGTGTCAGAATTCGACAGAGATGAGATAATCTTAACCCAAGATTATATTTTCAATTTAAATCTTAATCCAACAATATTGAATTAAGATCGTTTATACTCGACTTTAAGGTAAAAAATCTAATTTTTTTAATATGAAAAAAAAGACAAAAATAAATTCAGCATTTTTTAATAATTAGGTTATGGGTGGGAGAAAGGATGGTGTGATTGGTTGGTTTAGTCAGTTGTTTTAGTTATTAACATTTTCTTCTTTCTGAAAAACTAATATAAATTTGTAAGTTATTAATACGCCGATACTGGGACTTGAGCTCTGTGCCTTCTGCGCACTGAAACACAGACGCCACAGCTTTACCATCGAGCGTCAATTTTTAGGCCCAACCAGTTGCAGTATAAGAGCAGAGATTTTCGCAGCCTGAGTTCTTATACTGCAACTGGCTGCGCTTAACAATTGACCCCCTTCGAAATCGAGTAATCGGCGAGTAGGTCGTGGTTCGAACCCAGGAGGGGGGGGTGGCAATGCAACCGAAAATTGTTTATTTTGGAATTTTTTTGTTTTTTTTAGCAAAATAATTCTATATATATCAAAAAAAAATTTCAATTGAAGCCTTACAGAAACTGTAGGATGCTTGATAAGTTGCGAGATGATAAATCTTGTTTTTAAGATTTCTGAGCTTATTTCAAGGTTTTCCAATCTTGTTTTTATAAGATTGCAAGGTTCTTGAAACAAGATTTAAGATTGATTTTTCAAGAAAACAGGAAGGCAATTAAACATTTCTTCGCTTGAGTAACGGGTATATCGAAATGGAATATGGTAAAAATTTTCTGCTCCGGTTCGGGTTCGGTTCGGAGTTCCCGAAAATCCCGGAGTCTCAAAATCCGGAGTGGTTCGACTTCGAACCGGTTTGCAGCCCCGGTTAGAATGGCTGATAAGTTTTCAGTGACTGATAACACTGTGCAACACTAAAAACTTGATCGAGTCAACACCAAACAAAAAATCTGAGAGGATAGTATGGTAGTGTGCAAATCTTGCACTTTGAAGTTAAAAGCTTCTGTGTTAAAGAACTCAATATCTTAGAAACTATTTCTAATATTGTTTCAACGTCTGAGTCGAGGTTTAAGCTCTTAATTCTGCCCACAAAACGTTAGAGTATTGCAAATCAAATAACTCACATCTTCATACCTAAAATTCTTTACTTTAAACTCTCCTTAACCATTCTTCAAGTTTTATACTCTCTACCGAAGGTATACAGAGTATATTAAGTTTGTGCAAAAGTAAGTAACAGGTAGAAGTAATTATTTCCGACCCTATAAAGAATTTATATTCTTGATCAACATCAACAGCCGAGAATAGATAACCATATCTGTCTGTCTGCCCGTCTGTTTGCCTGTCTGTCCGTCCGTATGAACAAACAGATCTCAGAGATGGTACGAGATAGCGGTTTGGTATGGAACAAATATTTCTTTTTATAGTCGGGCTTGACCGACTTTCTTTCTTGTTTTAAATATGTGTTCGAAATGACAAGATTTGGTACAGCTCATGATTATAATCCGTCCGTCTGTCCGTATGAACAAATAGATCTCAGAGGTTCGACATGTATGTGAAATAAACTCATTATACCCTTGCAAAGGGTATTATAATTTTGCCCAGAAGTTTGCAACGCATAGAAATATTCATTTCCGACCCCATAAACTATATATATTCTTGATCAGGGCGGCGAGCTGAGTCGATTGAGCTTTGTCCGTCCGTCTGTTTGTCTGTCTGTCTGTCCGTCTGTCTGTCCGTCTGTTTCTACGCAAACTAGTCTCCCAGTTTTAAAGCTATCGTGCTGAAATTTTGCAAAGAGTCTTCTCTTTACGCTAATATGTCGGAACTGACCGGATCGGATGACTATATCTTATAGCTGCCATAGGAACCATCGGTCAAAAAATGGGTCTTAGTGAGAAAAACTTTTTTGTTTTCAATGTTAGCGTCATAAAACTCGGCCATAATTAATATTATATGCTTTCAAACAGATTTGCAATTTTGGTCAAAATCGGATGACTATAACATATAGCTGCCATAGGACCGATCGGTCGGAAAGTGGGTCTTAGTGAAAAAAACTTTTTTGTTTTCAAGTAAATCGTTCTTAAAGTCGGTGATTCTTAATATTAAACGCTTTCAAACTAATTTGAAAAAGTTGATCAACATCGGGTGACTATATCTTATGGTTGCGATAGGACCGATCGATCGGAAAATGAGTCTTTGTGAGAAAAACTTTTCTGTTTTAAATTTTATCTTTTTTATACTCCGCGATTGTTAATTTGATATGTTTTCAAAAAGATTCACGAAATTGGGTCGAAATCAGATGTGTATCTGTCGAAAAATGGGTTTAAGTTAAAAATTTTTTCGATTTTTATGTAAGCGTTCTTAAACTGACATTTCAAAACGAGAGCGTAAGTTAAAGTCGGCTCTAACCGACTTCGATATACCCGTTACTCATGAAAACAAATGTTTAATAGCCTTCCTGTGTGCCTGAGCTGGGACAGCCGAAAAGTATGCAACTTTTTTTACTCGGCTATTTATCATCCGATCTTGATGAAAATTTAAGGGCTAATAGATATTGCGAATATAAATGTACGTTTTAAATTTCAGATCGATATCTTTAAAATTTTGGGAGTTATTCAACATTTTTTTATTGTGGGGGAGGGGGTGGGCGTGGCAAAAATTTGAAATAAACTTGATCTGAGTGCAGACAATAGAAGTCTAGATTTCAAATTTGGTTGCTCTAGCTCTTCTAGTCTCCGAGATCTAGGTGTTCATACAGACAGATGGACAGACGGACATGGCTATATCGACTCGGCTGTTGATGCTGATCAAGAATATATATACTTTATATGGTCGGAAATGATTCCTTCTGCATGTTACATACATTTGCACGACTTAAGTATACCCTTTTACTCTACGAGTAACGGGTATAAACAGCATTTGCAAGGGTATAACAACTTCGGCACAGACGAAGTTAGCTTTGCGTTCTTGTTTTTACTTACTTGTACCTATTTAATGAACTTTTGCTTTGTTTCAAGTATGTACTGGACTTGACTTTACAATTTATAAGACCTCATTTAAGAATATTATATTTTGCACTTATTTTAAGAGTAAAACAGTTTGTACTTAAGACCTTTACAAACTAAAAGAATGATCAAAAAGAATTTAAAATAGTTCGAAATGGACTTAATAAGTCAGAAATAGTATTAAAAGTTTATCGGTATTGAACAATTCGAACTTGAAATAAGAATTTTTTACTTGATTCAAGTATTTTGGTACTTAACGTATTATTGACGCAGTTTGTACTTGATTCAAGTACAAAGTACTAGGTATTTTTCAAAGTGAAGATAAAGACAGTCTTTCTTACTTGAACTTTTTTCAAAATTGAAAAATTTCCAACCATTTAAAATATATATATTCTAGATCAGCGTCAACAGCCGAGTCGATATAGTCGGTCCGTCTGTCCGTGCGTCTGTCCTTCTAAAACCTAGATCTCAGAGACTACAAGAGATAGAGCAACCAAATTTGAAATGTAGACTCTTATTGCCTGCCGCCCCTACAATAAAAAATGTTGAATAATTCCCATAATTCTTAAGATATCTCAAATTTTAAACTCACAGTTATATTCGCAATATCTATGAAATCTGAAATTTTCATAATGATGGGATAATAAATTTCGGAATTATTTAAAACGTTGCATACTTTTTAGTTTTTCCTTAAGACTCACAAATTTTGTCACATATTTCGGGACAGCATGCGCTGTCTGCGAACATTATGTTAATATGTTAACATTAATGTTAGTGCTCACTTAATTAACATAACATAACATCTTTCCCTAAGTAACGGTAATTTCGAAGTCGGGCAGGGCCAACTATAACTTACGCTTTGGTTTAGAAATATCAGATTTTAAGAACGCTAGAGAAAGACTATGTTGCGAAGGAACAGACAGACAGAGACAAGTTTCGATGGACTCAGCTCGTCGAGTTCATCAAGAATATACACATATAGTTTATCGGGTCCGAAATGAATATTTCTATGTTTTCCAATCTTCAGCGCAAAATTATAATACCAGTTGCTAGGATATAAAAACTTTTACCTATTACTTAGTACCCCAGTGCTTTATTTAAGTATTTTATTGTGTGTTTGGAAAATTTTTTAAAATTTTATTCTATAACATTTTTTTTCCTCCCATGGTGACACTTGCCTGGCAAAGTTTTTGCGTTTTGTTCATTTATTTGAACTTATTGTGTTGTTGGTATTAATTTTATATAGAACTCGCTCGCTCTTCTGATATCGCTATAATGGCATATTTGTGGCTTTCAACCAATTTTCGAGCACACGATGGCTTAATGAGCTCTTCAACTGAATGACTATGGGCGCCAATCTCATAAAAATAAACAACATTTTGGTTTTAATCGATGTGCGCTCTCATTTAATGGTTGTGTTCAACCAAATTGTTCCGGTCATTATGATTTAACTGATTTTTGTGTTTGAATTAAGTGAGCTTATCCTTTCTAATAAATTTGGCTGACACTCAAACTAGCGAGGACAAACAATCCACCATGAAAAGCCCCCCAGGGTGGCATCATTTTACAAGATTTTATTTACACCTTACTGTGCAAATGTTTACACTTCAACAGACAGCGGCAATAAGTGGACTGACTTCTTCGTTTTATTTTGCTTGCTTCTGAAATGAGCAATATGTAAACCTCCTGGATGCCAAAGGCAGCGCCCCAAACAATTGAAAGTGGATTTCCGTTGAAGCAAAAAATGGCTCAAGCGCACGACGAGCGAAAAACTCATAAAAAATACTAAAAATGCTAACGGCCTGCATAATGCGATGGAATAAGTGGAGTGGGCGGGAGATGTTGAAGTTAGGAAGAGCTTGTCATAGCGCAAATTTATGTAAAAATTTGTAGCAATTGCAATAAGTTCGTTGCCCGCCAGCTATAGAAAAAAATGCTAGGTGAAGGCACAAATAAATTCTGTACCAAGCGCATTTTAAGTGGGCGAGGTGAGAATATTCTGGGGGCGTAAGGCTTTAAGGCTTTGGATATAATTTTATGTACGGTTTTTAGGGTCCTTAAGAATTGAGAAAACAAATAACAAAAAAAAAACAACTAACAATTAACAATCATTTACTTTTTCGAAAAGTGAACGAATTTGATTTGGCGTGCTCCGAAATTCGCATAATGATTCTAACTTGTTCTGTTTTATTTCCCGTTATACCATTAAGGATAATCTATGGACAATTACTAGAATTTGCGTTAAAACCAAGGCTGCAAACCTCTAATATTTTGCAGAATGTTCGGTCCGGGGGTTCGAACCCATTGTAAAGTCCATGGTTCGGTTCGCGGACCGGTTCTTGGAACCCCTTAACCCAACGTTTTGGTTCGAACCTTGGTTCGCTTGAACTAAAAGAATAGTTTCGATTTATTAATACTTATTTTGTTAAATAATATTCTTTATTACAATAATGTTATTTTAATTATAAAATTCATAAAGTGACACTTACAACTTTTGAGAACAGTTTAGTTTAAGTTAATAAAAGTGATATCTTCTAGGAGATGTTCATCTATACTAGCTCCTAGATTAGAAAGATCAGACTTAAATGTTGAAAAGGCTCGTTCAAATGATACCTGACTTGCTGGAACAGCAAGTATAGTTTATATAACATTTTCTAAGTCCTTGTTTTTTGACCTTTCCCAAAATTTTAAAACATTTTTCGATGTAAGTTCTCTTGAAAACTTTTCGAAAGAAAGATTTTATGTTTGACATTTTTTTATTGTTGTCTATTGCGTTCATAAACTTCTCTTCTTCGCAGTCAGACGTTGAGTCAGAAATTCAGAAATTCTCGATTGGCTTCTCGAGCCTCGTAGCGGACTTTCGTTGCGATCCAAAATTCTTGTTTACAACTCTATTATCATGCTTTCATGGACCCGGGGGATCCCGCTATGAGGTACGGCATGCTCCACTACACTAAAGAAACTAGAATCTTCTATAAGCCGAGCATCCGAGTACGGATGCTGCTTGGTATGTGAGGCATACATCTTTATATAGCGATTTGGATGTTTTGCCACTATGAGCCCAAATCAATATGCATACAAGCAGGTATCATGGCCGACTGGTGGCCCACTCCAATAGACTTACCGCTGAATTGGCTACAAACAGGCTCAAAATACGCCTTAACCGACGACATCCCTCTGACCTCTGGGGCTTACGTGTCTCCTTGGGACTATCCCCTACCAATATTTGCACGCTGCTGGTTCCCGAGCAAGATGACAGATCACTCCCAGGACCTATGCTGAGTGTTAAGTTGTTATCCCAGGCGTTTCCCGTGCTGTCTAAGTCCCGTATAGTATGAGTAATTCTTTTTGTAAATAGATTAAGTTCTATGTACCAGGGTTGTAAAAGAATGATTCATTCGTAGTATGTACCAAGTATTCTCCTATATAAAAATTAAACTACGTTCGATTCAGATGTTTTTAGGTGGAGCTCTTTTAAAGAACTCTGAATGCAAAAATCTTAAAGAGTTAGTAAACGTTGGCACATTTTGTAGGTTGAGTTCCATCGCATTTTTTTTAATTTTTGCATAATTTTTCTAAAGATTTCATATAGTGTGAGTACGGAGTTTCTTTCAAAGTGTGCCAAGTCTACTAATGTGGTTGATCCAACCGTCCTGCCTACAATACCTCAATAGAGCTGCTTATTGTTAAGATTTGTCTTTTTATTAAAAATATCGGAAATATCGATGTTTTTTACAACAAAATATTAATATCGAAATTATACTTTTCCATATCGAAAAATATGTCGATATAGATATTTTCTAAATATCCGACAACCCTACTCAAGACGCATACACTAGAAGGCGAACTTACCGCCCATGACGGTTAAAGCAGTATCGTAAATATTGAGAATGTCGAAAAAATCGGCTATCTTGGATGTGTGATTACGAAAGATGCCGGCGCAGTGAATGATACCGAAGAGCGCATTTCCAAAGCTAGAATAGAAGCAGCTTTAAATTCTGGCTAATCTCTGAAAATATGCTTAAGCAGACAACTCCAAAACTTGTCAACAAATGAATAAGAATAATTTACCGCATATTTTGGCCTCCCACTACTACACTCACTTTGATCAAGAATGTTCGATATCAGAAGTACAGAAAGAATGGCAATTCTTAAGCCAAGAACGAATTTCTTGATACCAGTATATTTAATCCTAGAGATTTGATCGTTTGCGCTCCAATATTGCTATCGATCTGCGCTCAGCAACTTTTCCTCCCATCCTTCACCCATAAAAATCAAATTAAGAACGAACTAAGAACGTCCCAGAGCCTTCGTACTTAAATTGTTCGATCTAAATTTTTGTTAGTGTACGAATGATAACCTACACTGCTGAGTTAAAAAGACGTTATTTACAGAATAACCAAAGATGCTACTTTTATTTTTAACACAAGTCTTTCATTTTGTTCTTTACCTCTTACCAAAATTTATCTGTGACAAACCACTCCCAAGTTCGTTCATTGAACTTTCCTCCAACAAAAACAATTGACAAATTTATAAACATAAATTTTATATGATTATATCATATCTTTTCTATCAAACATTTCTATTCGGCTTCAGCATTAACACGTTACTTTTGGTCGAACAACGCTTTCTACATGTTAATTAGGAGCACTTGCAAGACCTTAACCTCGAAACATGCTGAAGTTCTTTGGGTTAGCAAAGCATTTGCATGCGTGAGTATTCATGTATGAGTGTAGTATATTTTTCTCAGGCCCCGAGCAGTATTCGTAAATTTGTATCTGCAATTGAAATCACCATTTTTGTCACACACTCACAATTCCAAATGCAAATTTCGCGGCCCTCAAGGCGGCGGCAAATGGCAAAAAGAAAGGCGAAAGGGTGTTAAACTATTGTTTGAAGTTGACAGAAATCTTATGGCCACGAATTTTGATTGTGCGAGTTCAATGGCATTTTGCAAAAAAAAAGTTTCTCTGATTTTAAGTGAATTTAAAGTTCGAGGCGAAATTTGTTCAACTATGAAAATCCACTTACGAAAAATTATGTTAATTGCCTTGAAAAGGCATTCAAAGAGAAATGAAAATCTTATTAAATCAGAACTGGCCAGGCAGGCTAAAGGACGGGAATAAGGCATAACTCGCACAGACAATTGGCAAACAAACAAAAATTTTGCCAAAAATAACAGAGTAAAAATTGATGATGAAATGTCTTAGGGTAAGGAGTGGGAGGTGAGCAAGACAGTCAAAGGGCTCAGACTTGGCTTAATATTTGCACTTTGAGGCACTTGCCAGCTGAGCTGAGTTAATTTTCGGCAGTCGTCGTCACATCTTTGTCTTGTATTGGGCTAAGAGGCTCATAAAGTGCTGGGTAAATACTGCTTAACGATCAAATCTTTAATGTATTTTAAGTAGTGTTCTCTATAGCACCTAAGTACAATATTAACAAGATTTGACTCGCATAGTTTTTGTCTTGCTTTATTAAAAACAACTCAATCACTCAAATATTAAATGTGAAATTGATTTAAAAATCAAAATTGAATTTCAAGAGCAGAAATTTGTGCTAGTTTTTCTTTCTTCCACTCACGTGTCGCCAATCTAATTTCACATGCTACTCCAGTCGAATATATTCTCTTCGGTCTTTTTTTTTCTGATTCAAATCGAATTTACATTTGTATCTAACCCAATTCTTGGTGTCTCGATTCTCAGATAATAAAACTCATCTAATTTATTGGCTGGATATTCCCATGGTGTGACAATTTTAAATGCAATTTAGAAACGGATTTAAAACGTTGCAAGTTTTTAAGAACGAACCTGTTCTGCATAGAAGATGATGGGTTAGTTTTCTTTAACCTCCATCAAACGCTGACAATGTGACAATAATAACTGATACCCTTAAAGAAAAAAAAGAACAAAGGGAATATCTATTTTGGCCAGGCTGAATCTTGTATACCCTTTGAAATCAAAGATGTCATTTGGAAGTAAAGAAAAATCAAGGTGATGACTATAAAACCAGGGACCGAAAAAAAGTCTTATTATTTATATTTTTGATGGGTCGCTATTCGCTTAAAGAAAGTTGGGAAATATTAAAAACATATTTCCAAAGTGGTGAGTCCTCGACTCAAACTGTGCGAAATTTGAAAAAAAAAAACATTTTACAAAAAAGTGTTCCGAAAACTCAATTTGTGGATCAATTCGTGAAGCGAGTTCGTTAAACTGGAATGTTAGTGAATAAACCAACCCGTGTACGTAATCGTCCGGTGCGCTCGACCGAAAACATTCCTGCGGTTGCTAAAAATGAGCGTGAACTAACATCGCCGTCAACTCGCCATCGATCTCAACAATTGGGCATTTCGCGCACTTCTTTGATGCGAATTTTGCATAAAGACCTTGCCATATAGCCATACAAAGTTCAATTGGTGCAGCAGTTAAAGCCAATTGACCATCTGAATCGTCTACAGTTCGCAAATTGGGCGGAAGATCGTTTGGCCGAAGATGTTGAATTTTACCGAAAAATCATCTTTTCAGATAAAGCACATTTCCACCTCGATGGTTATGTTAATAAACAAAATTGTCGCATCTGAGGCACAGAAAATCCGCATATCGTCGTTGAGAAGCCAATGCACCCACCACCTGTCACTATTTGGTGCGGATTTTGGTCTCGAGGCATCATTGGTCCATTTTTCTTTGAAAATGAAGAAGGAGACACCGTGACCGTGAATGGTGAGCGCTACCGCGCAATGTAAAGTGATTGGTTCTTCGAGGAAATTGAAGCGGAAGGCTTGGACGATATTTGGTTTCAACAAGACGGCGCTATGTGCCACACAGCGCACGCCACAATCGATCTTCTGCGCTCTATCTTCGAAAATCGAATAATCAGTAAATATGGAAATGTGAATTGGCCGCCAAGAAGCTATGATCTGACACCGTTAGACTGTTATCTTTGGGGAGCGGTCAAGGACAAATGTTATGCAAACAATCCTGAAACAATTGATGCGTTGAAGAACGAGATTCGAGTTGCTATTGCTGACATACGTGCCGAAACAATTGAAAATGTTCTCAAAAAATGGGTGGATCGAATGGGCTACTGCCAAGTCAGCCGTGGTGGTCATTTGACCGAAATTTTTTTCATAAATAAATGACATGAACCAACCTTTCCAATAAATGTTCAACCTTCGAAAAATATCGACGTGTTTTTTTTATAGCAAAATTAAATTCCAATTTTTAAATGGACCACCCTGTACAAGGTGGATACCCTTCAGTACCGCTCAGCACTGAATCAGAGCTGAATCAGTCCCGATTTGAAAGGGCTGGTATTGAAATCATGGCTGCCTTTATATGCGTTTCAGTCATGAATTTAACACAGACTGACTTAACTACTACGTCATGAACTTCTCTTCTTTCAGGCATGCTTTCAGTACTGAACTCATGGGGTAGTTTCATGGGTAGTACTGAAAACAGTACTGAAATCAGCCATGAATTGTAACGATTCCTACTTGTCAGGTCTGAATCAGCACTGACAAATTCAGTACTGAGGCGTTGAACTGCAGGATATAGCCACAGATCTCAGAGATGGTAAGAGATAGAGGTTTGACATGTATGGGACATCAAATTCTTATACTTGCAGGAACATCTAATTTATTTAAAATTTCTGCCACGATGCTGCCGCCCCCGCAATTTCCAAAAAACTTAATATCTTGTACAGTTTTGTAGATAGATGGTTGGTACCTTCTAGAAATATTTAGTATAAAGATCGAAAAAACTATACTCAATTTATGACCAAAAAAAAATCGTGCCGCAGCTGATAAAGCAGCAGCAGCACGAAAGCGGCTGGCAGCGGCATTGCGCTGTACAATCAAACAACAACACTAGGCAACAAGGTCCAGTATATTGAAGGGTTTGTGGTGATTGTAGATGATTTACGTGTATGCTGAACACGAATCTGTTTTCAGAAATGGTCCATCACGTCGAGATTTTCAGTAATTTGAGAATTCAGAAGTTGCAAAAAGCTAGCCTAGCTGCCTATTTTGACCCTTTTCAGACGCGATTTGTGGAGAACCTATACTTTTGTTTTGACTTTTTTTGGTATTATCGTAAATGACTATATCTTAACTTTAAAATAAACTATCCCAAAGAATTGTACGTTTTTTTTAAGCGAAGAACTACCATTTAGAATACATAGTCTAGATAATAATAAAATAACAAAACTATCTACTGCACAAAAGTATACCTTGCAGAAACAGTAAAGCCGGCTAGTAATTTTTATAGAACTTCAATGAAAATTTTCAACAAAACTCATGACATACTTTGGGGCAGCAACAATAAATTGCGTTTTTGTGAACTCAGATAAAATTACTAAAAATTGTTAATCTTCATTGGAAAAAATCGTAGAATTGTTTGGTATAGTTTATTTCAAAGTTCAGTAGTAGTTCTTTTTGTTAATATCAAGGCATTTTTCGTAACTTTAAGATCAAATTACTTAAAAATCTCGACGCGATGGACTATTTTGAAAACAGATTAGTCTTCAGCACACGAAAATCATCTAGAATCACCACCAACCCTTCAATATACTAGAAAAAGCCTTGTGTAATTGTTAGCATTTAAGTAATATTCAATAAAGTTAGTTACACATATTAAACCAAGTAGCTTAACTGGGTCTCAGTAGTGGCGTCATCTATTGGTCAGTTTTGAAAATCCCTCAACAAGCAATGTTCAAAGCAAAAATATAATTGTTGTATTAAAAACATTCAAATCCTTTATTTAATCAAACGAGCTGCAAAGGTTTATAGCAGGGGTGCCCAAGCCTATTCCGCAAGCAGCGCATTCGGTTTTGTTTTACGCAAAGCAATAGAATAGAAGAACTAACATAGAAGCACAATCTGCTACGTCGACAACTTTTCACTTAGACATTTGTCAGCTGTTCGCTGTCATTTTGGCCCTTTGAGTTTTTTTCTTGACTCTATGAGTTTTTTTTAAACTATATCCGTCTCCCTCTAATCACCGTGTTTTCCTACGTCGACAATAATTTTGAGTAACAGATTTTGTTGTCTCTATGAAGTATCTACTTGTCACAATGGAGTTAACATCACTCAAAAAAAAAGGCGTTTCAAGGTGTGCTTCTATGTTAGTTGTCTATGGCAATAGTTGGCGAGTATACGGGTCACGCGTGCCATAAGACTACATAGACCAGACCCTGCCAGCCATAGCTACAATAAGCCGAAGTCAGTCGTGTTTTTACGCAAACGCGAGCCGAACTCATGATTGTGTGAATCGGTGAACATTGAATTACAAGTAAAACGGCTGTAGTCTGAAGAGAGCTCTCTTGCTCACCAAGACAAGCACACTTTTTTTCCTCTCCATTTGACCGGCACTGACATAGACCAACAACGAATTCATATGCGTTCTCTCCTCTCTTTCTTTCTGAGCGAAGGTTTTGTTGTTGCCGGCGCGTCGGCCCGTTACGCAAAGTATCTGGAGCAACAACAACTTTAAATGTGTTCTCTCTTCTCGTTCTCTCCGAGCGAAGGCTTTGTAGTTGGTTTTGTGCGCATCAGACAGCAGCAGCACACTTACACACACATACACACAAACAAAAATCGGGTTTCTCTTCCCACCCGAGCAAAAGTTCGCACGCGAATTCGCGAGCGAAACCCAAAGCAAATGAAAACCGAACAAAGCCTTCGTATGTGAATTCGCCAGATATTCGTTTATGATTCTTGTGTAGCTCAGGTTGTGGCAGGCGAACATTCGTACTCGAACATTCGAATGCGAATTCGCGTGATAAGTTTAGAAAAATGGCATAATTTTAAGGCAAAGAATTCCATATTTTTAAAATGTTTGAATTTAAATACCATATATATTAGGAAACTTCTACCTGAAAACACATTTTAGATACTAAAAAATTTTTTTTCTGGGTGTGTAAACCATATCGATTTCCTCCTTGCGAATTCCCTCATTTTTATAATGTTAGAAAAGATTTTTTATCCCTGAAGAAAAATGATCTTCTGGAAATGTTATTATATCTTACGCGAGAACTAGTAAAATTGGTAACAGATGTTTGCGCAAACTTTCTGCTTTGTAAATTTGTATCAACTCTTTGTCGACAAGAGTATAAAAAAAAACCTTCAGTAAGCGCGCCAAATAAATTGAATAAAAGTCACTAAAATGTCGATAATATAAATGCTTATACAATCAAAAACAAAAAATTAACATTTTTATATAACAAATTTAATTTGGACAATTCAAGTGATAAATTTCATTTCCAGTCAGTCAGCCGTGGGACGGAAGGACATTGAAACAGGTGAGCAAAAGAACAAACGCACGAAACCAAAACAGGGGCACAAAACGTGTTTCGCTTTTTATAGGCCTTAAAAAATGTAAATTTCAAAGTATCAACATTATTCAAAGTAACAAAACAAGTTGACGTGAATTGTGCAACAATTAACACCAGACCCGAAAATTAAATTCAACTTATCAAAGAAGCCGCACATTTCTAACTTATTGCACTTTTCTACGATGTTGGGGGACGACGACACCAAGGAAACAAACCCAAAAAAAAGCAAAGATTTATTGTAGTCTTTATAAGCTTAGATATATAGTGTGGGTATATTTTGTTCCTCAGGCGGCTGACTCAGACATTTGCGCTGTCAACGACTTTTTGGCTTAAACGATGTGCAATGCATCCTTAATTACAGAACAGGGGTAGTAGATGGTAAGTAGTAGAGGAACCCACCCTCTGACTAGTATAACTACTGGAGGGAGATGTAAAACATTTGCAAGTTTTTATTGTCTTTGCGAAAGTTGGTGGTTAAAGTTTTGTCGTCTTTACGTGACAAGATTTGTTTAAACAATTTTACAATGAGCCACGCATCGGCAGCCAAAGATCAATCTGGAAAATAAAAACCTCAACTAAATTTATTAGAAAATTAATATTTAATAAGCATCTCAGAGTCTTCTCCGTATTATCGTCGCTTCTGCCCATGCCTTGCTCCGAAAAGCAAACATTAACCCTAATGATATCAGGTCCCAATCAATTTACTACCAAACATACGAGCTCGACTCTCGACAACACAAACTCCTCTAAATCATTGTCGTCTGTTGCTCATCATCATCAAGTAAGTACCCACACACATTCACGTACATACATGCGTCCAATGTCTTCCCAAGCCATTGCCATTATCAAGCGTCATCAATTGCGCTGGTTGCCTTTTGCCTCTTGCAGACAGCTTGTCACCGTCGGGTAAACATGCGAATTTCGCAGTCGAGCAGGCAAACACGTGACAATGGCGATGCGTTGCCTCTGCGCGGAGCAAAACGGGTGCAGCAGGTATGGGGAGGACCATGCTGATGATGAGGCGACAATGACGTCAATCGTGCGACAAAAGGCATTTTGCATACTAAAATTTAGAGCTAGAGACATGCATACTTCTACGACTCTCGTACATAAAATGAATTTAATATGCGAGGGGATTCAAAATTAAAAAAAAATACAGTTTTTCATGATTTATTAAATTTCCTTTTATTAATGAAATGGAAAATGCTTTATATAAGTCGATTTTGGACTGAAAAATTTAAATGTTCAGAACTTTTAAATTTTTCAGTCCAAAATCGACTTATATAAAGCATTTTCCATTTCATTAATAAAAGCGAAAAACAAGTAATAGAAAAGGCCAAAAAATAAAGCCATTTAATCTGATTTTTGGTACGACGAACTATAATTATAATCAAGGCTGCAAGCCTGTGAAATTTTGATCAAGTTTCGGTCCGGAGCCTCGAACCCGTTGTAAACCGTAAGATTCGGTTTGCGGACCGGTTCCTGTACTTATCGAGCCTAAGGATTTGGTTCATACCTGGGTTCATAGATTCTTAGATAGTTGACAGATTTTTGCCTATAATTTCGACCAAAATTTATAACAATTTTTGATCATGAGAACGAGTCCTGTTATCCTGTAACGAGCTTTGCTATCATTAATAGGCCCTCTAATTTTGGAAATCGTACAATTCTTTGGGATAGTTTATTTTAAAGTTAAGAAATAGTAATTTACGATGATATCCCCACAAAATGCGTCTGAAAAGGGTCAAAATTGGCAGCTAGGCTAGCTTTATGCAACTTTAAGCTCAAATTACTAGAAATCTCGACGTGATGGACCATTTCTGAAAACAGATTCGAGTTCAGCACACGAAAATCTCTTATAATCACCACCAACCCTTTAATATACAGAACCTTGTTGAATAGTGTTATTGTTTGAACCGAACTTTTATTTGAATACATTTTGTATGGGCAGCTGCCTGGCTACGCCCTTGCTAATCTAACACCAATCCAAATATAAGTTGTACCATACGAACATTAAGCTTTTCCAGTAGATCGTAAGTGTCTGCTATTTCTCAAAGTAAGTGCTTATGGTTGCATTTCTTACTGTAATTTAACGAACAATAAGTGCTTGCTTGTTAAGGTTAAACTAATAATAAAATTTTTTTAAAGTTTTACATTTTTCAGAAAGAAGACTTTGCCGAAGCAACAGATAAAACCAAGTGAGAAAGTCGGTCAAGCCCGACTGTTATATGTTTACTATGTACCAGCAGTTGCAGAAAAAGCAGCGCTGTTGCTGCGCTGACCCAGCTGCTTATAACTTGACTATCGTTCATTTGATCTTTAAGATTACTAAACATGTCTAGAAGGTACGAACCATGTATCTATAAAACTGTGGGAGATAGGACATTTTTCCAAACTGAGGAGGATACTAATTTGGCAAAAATAAAAAAAATTAATTGATCCATTTCTACTAGAATTTTTTTAAAGAATAGTTTGGAATGCTGAACTCTAAAAACGATATCAAAAAATTTTTTTTTTATATGAATGTTTTTTAATATGAATTTTTTGACTTTTTTCGGTAGGTGCACTTACACTTCGAGCCAAATCTCGACTCAGAAACGTTAGATAGAGTCATGCAAGGTATGTATCGAAAGGTTATTGAATTTCCAATAGTCGCTAAAATCATTGTGTTTAAATCGGCTTAGTAGTTTGAGTACAAAGATACAAATTATTAAAAAGAAATAATTTCTTTATAAACTTTTAAACAACAAGGATTCACACAGACAAAAAAGATAAAGGCGACTTTAATATTTGTGAATATTTTTAGTTTTGCTCTATGAAAGACAAGTGTACACTTCTAAGGGCAGGCTGTTAATACGCGTAACTTTCGCTACGTTTTAGAAGTAATACATATATGGACGGGTCACTTACATTGATTTTTTGTTTAATAAATACAAGAATATAAAACCAAGCTTTTACGTAAAATAATGAGAACTTTATATATCACAGCGAAATTAACACTAACTGCAAAAATGCGGAAATCAATTGTAAAACACTTGCCAAAACATATGTTGTTTTTGACAGCTCAAAGCTGTTCAGATATATATAAGCAGTCCATCCACACACGAATTTGTTCGACGTATCGATGGGAACAAGTGCACGAACATCATTTGTCAAAAATATTTGCAGAGTAAACACATGCTTAAATGAGCAAAGAACTGTTACTCGAATTTATTGAATGCCCCCAAAATGAACAAATAATTCTTTAAGCCAATATGAATCGCCTCTATCTCTTATCATCTCTGAGATTTATTTGTTCATACGGACAGATAGACGGACATATCTATATTGCATCGGCTGTTGATGAGAATATATATACTTTATAGGGTCGAAGATGATTCCTTTTGGCTATTATATACTGTCATACAAACTTAATAATATATACAGCCATGCTCCCATTTTCGCTTTCGCAATAATTTTACGATTTGGTCAAATTGTCAAATCGCAAAATTTACCCAACTTAAAAACAACGATGTTCCAATGGGAAATGCTAGAGATAAGAACAAGCTTCCTATGAGCCAATTATTGTTATATTCTTTGACTATTTTAGATTGTTTTTGTGGACTCTTCTAAATAAGTTGGAATCGCATCGATTATGTCCAGAAACAGTTCCATTTCTTTACTCTTCGCAATCTATTAACTCTCCCTGCTTATTCCGACTTGGACTTTTAGACTACCCTGTTCTTGAACAACTTTAGTATCGGTAATATCGACGCAGTGTAAACTTTTTCTCTCATTAAGACAAAAACACGGAATTTGATTATTTTTCTATATAAGAAATCACGTAGTCTGCGAGCAGTGGCTTAGCTGTACATTGAGACTAAAAAACTACCCTCACCGGATCGGAGGGTGATTTTTCTATTTTTCTTAAAGTTTTCATTTTTTTGTAGCTTTGTCTAAAATATAAAGTTGCAACTAAAATAAAAACATATAAATAAAGCTATGATTTTCTAGAATATATATCCATTTTTCTTTAAGCACAAGACGAAAATCAGTTTTTAAGTAAACATTCACCCACATAAATTTTATTTAATGCATTCGATAAGCATGTAATTACAGATTTTCACTCACTCCTTCAACCCAAACTAAACATTTTAAGATTATTGAAACCCTTGGATTTATCTATACGTCCATAAAGCATACCATTGAAAATTATTGGAGTTTTGGGCCTGGTCAAACGTAATCCAAACTGAAAATTTGTCTCCGGCAAATAACTGGGCAGCAATTCCTCATCCAATTGATATTTGGGTAGCGAATAGCTACCAATCGGTATGGGACACTCCTTGAAGAATTTAGCATGCTTCATAACATCATCGTAGATGCCTCGTACCATTGGATCTAAATTCTTTTGTTTCAACAGCTTGCAATAGTTCAACGTCTGATTCAATAGAGTTGAGAAGTTGCCTGAAGTGGTTTCAAAACCCAAACTGGCCGTAATAAATACATCATTTAAAACCTCAAGGGTATCGAATTCGACATTGATACGAGAATCATTTTCATTTTGAATTTGTATATTAACATTGACAATTTTGTCATTGAACTCGTAATCGAAGCGTGTGAAAATAACCTTGAAAGAGCGCTGAAAAAAAAAAGAAAATTGTTTATACATTTTTGATTAATAAGATAGATAGATTTAATTTCGTTTGAAATGGAATGGATTTTGTATGAATTAAGATAATTGATATTCTATATGACTCAACCAAATGAGTCAAGAACAAGAATCTCTCGACTGATTCCATTGAAAATACACTAATTAATTTGAGTCTAAAGGTTAATGCAAGCCGAAAATCTTATTTAAGTTAGTGAATTGAACTAGGTACTAAAGCTATCGATGGATTTGATGAAGCTTGAAGTCTTAGTCATAAAATCTAACAAAGATAATTGCAAGATCAGCTAACTCAAGGAACTGAATTATGTTCTACTTGTGCCCAGGAACTTAAAAGATTAAAACAAGCTCTGTCAAAAACATACGGTTTTTGAACATGTGGTTGTCCTAGGCACAAACTAAATTAACAGCTATCCCAGAGTACTCAGGGATGAAAATCAAGTAATCGAATCTCTCGACAAATTTCATTTAAACTGTGAATTTATTTGTCCTTGGTATTAAATTGCATAAGTGTGAGAGGTAATGCTAATCAGCAGATACCTATAGAATGTGTTTTTAAAAATTGCACATTTTACTGAACTCACATTTTATTTGCATTCAACCTAAGCTTTCAAGTTTAATCTTTGATATTTTTCTACATAAGTGCACTCACCCAAGCCCCTATCATGGGACATATCACTAATAACACCAATACCAGAGCCTTAAAACTTCCATTGACTACCGCACTCATCTTGCTGCAATTATCTACTGTCATTTTTCCAATTAGAAAACATTTATATAATCGAAATTTTCATTAGGTCAAGCCTCAATGGCGCCTTAAGTATTTTGGACATTAGTCAATCAGATTTTAGAGCTAGTTACATGGTGAATTAATTCAGTTAAATGGGGTCAGAGTCGTTGTTGAAAAATCATTCAAGCATTTTATTTCAAATTCCATTTTCGATAGAGATCGAATCAAAATTATTGGAACAATTTACTTGAAATTTTTTTCTGGGGCATTATAAATAGGCGGAATTTTGGATAAAACATTAGGCATTAAAAAATTTACTGTGCACGAGAACATCATGTTAGTGAAGACCGTATTGGCGGTCATTTTGGTGGCCATGTGTCAGGAAGCTCTGGCTGAGGTGAGTGGATAGAATTTTTGCAACTTTCCCCACATCATTTGTCCCTTCCTTTTTTAGAAAATGTTGCGACCCAAATTCAACGACAAGAAAATTTGGAGCGATGAAAAGTACGTCAGTCACAAAGTGGTCTATGACCATAGCGATCCACACTTGAATTTCTCCATGGATGTGCATCAGGAGTTGCACGATGTCGATATCCATTTGGCGGTGCGCATAACCAATAAGCTGGATCCCTATTACTCAACCACTTTAAATACTACCCTCAACATATGTCGCATCTTGAACTTTGCCAACCAGTCGCCAGTTGGTCGTTTTGTGCATGGTTTCATCAAAGAATTTGGCAACATTATCGACACGTGTCCCATTGCTAAGGTAAGTCCTCACTCTCGAGTAGCAGTAGTAATTTGTTGTCTAGCTTTATTTGCATTTTGTAGGGCAAATACAAATTTCGACTTCATCGCACTCATTTCCAACGTAAATTTCAGGGTTCATACTTCATCAACAAGTTCTGGTGGCCCGAGGATCCAACCACGGCCATTTTGCCCGAGCTCGAATTTGATATCATTTGGCAGGCTTACCATGTGGATGCCAGCAAGAAGCGTACCATGATCATGAATGATCACTTTGATGGAGAGTTCCTTGTTCAGGATGTTAACAATCTGAAACCTGGCATCTTTGGCATGTTGCCCAAGACGATGTAAGCAAAAAGCAGAACAAGTTGACCAAAGTCTTCGCTCTGTATGTGGAAATATTCAGCACTTCATACAAATGTATTTAAATTTCTATTTAATCGAATGTTTAATAACAATTACACTGCAAGCATACAAAGTTGCTCATCAAAAAAGAGCAAAGTAAAACTTTTGGTTTACATTTTATTTCTAGTTTTTTCTGCTGATAGTCAGACTCAAATATTCTCTTGACTAATTCTTTTAAATATACACAGCAAACATTTTGATTCTAACTGTAAAAGATATTAAATAATGTGTTGTATATGTCAAAGTTTAGATACTCTTAAAATGGAATTTTATGCGAAACCAAGAATTATAACTGCTAATCAGGGGAGACTGCCCGTTTATAAAGCTGTTTCAAGAACCTTCAGATTCCAACTTTGATTATAAAATTCTACATTGTGCTGCAACTAAAAATGCCGTACACAAGCAAGTACGGAAGGCTATAATAATGATTCATCAGTTATGGTACAGTTAAGAAAATTATGAAGCACTTTACTTCAAAATAGTTCGCTCACTTGAAATTAAGAATACAAATCACAATAATTTATTTTCATAAAACATAATTCATATTTAAGTCGCAAAGAAACTGCAGAAATCAATCGAAGAGTAAATCAGGTATACAACAAAAGGTTCTTGCAAATGTATGTAACTGGCAAGAAAAAGCATTTCCGAACCCACAAAGCATATTTATTTTTTTTTTTTTGATCAGCATCCATAGCGAATTTACGTTACCATGTGTGATCAGAGACAATAAAGAATAGAGATCTAAATTTGCTTTGTAGAATTACAACTATCAGCACTGATACTATTTTACTCAAGTTTTGAGCTCACACGAATACTGCCATTAACTAAAATCATACAAATTTCTTTATTTTTTTTTTGGGATCCAATGTCAGCTCCCAAGAAAAATCGTTTTTTTCTTTCACATGCGTCATCTATAATATCTCTAAATCATTGTTAAAATCCATCCGTTTTCATTGAGATTGAATTTAGATCTGATAGTATTTAATAAGCGAAGATACTAGAAGTTGATAGGGGGAGTTCCCCAGAAATATATATCTAGATGGGCAACGAAAATATCTATTTTGACAGTGGTCGGCACAAAACACAATCACATTTTTGAAAGGCGGCTGTGTGTGTACAACAGACAAAACGGCTGAACAGCAGTTGATTAATTTTGCTCTGCAGCATCTGCGGCAAAGATACCTCTATAAAACACAGTCATTTCACTCAACACAGCAATTCATCAATTCGTCTACTCAACACAAAACAAAGTAATCACAAAACAATTTCAACACTCGTCTTTATAACACAAAGTCATTTCACCTAAAACAACCATTCGACGCACGCCAATTCAACACAAAACAAATCAAACACGAAGAAATTCAACACAACACAATTTCAACACACATCTACACATATATCACAAAGCCATTTCAACCAACACAACAAATCAACACTACTTCAATTCAACACAACCACATTTAGATTTAATAAGTGGAGATGGTAATTAATTAATGGTGGTCGTCCAGAAATTTCTAGTCATAGTTTTTCTGGACCTAATGGGGGCGCATGTAGTGAGGTAAAGCGGCTGATCGGTTCAACTTGGCGAACCCAGCGCGATCCTGGCTTACTGCGTCTCAAGTCGACTCACACCTCCTCGTTGGTGACCACTGTAAACAGAACGTTTTGCATCCGCAAAGCTTCTGGCTAACGTGAGCGGCGAGCCCTCCCTACAGGGTACAATATATAGGGTTGGTACGTCGGGTTTGGTACCCACCGCCGTCAAAAAAACTCCACCAATGACAACTGCGACAACAATGCCTCGGATACGGACTCCCTCTGACGACGACCCACGCAAACGTTTTAAGGACCACGATTTCATGATATGTACCTGGAATGTTCGCACCCTCAACAGAGAAGGTGCTGATATCCAGTTGGTGAATGTCCTTGAGAAATATTCATCGTACGTTACCGCACTTCAGGAAATGCGATGGATTGGACAGGGGAGCATGGTGAAAAGAACATCAGCAACCAATGCACCCTGGGAGATCTACTACAGCGGACATGCTTCCAAGCATGAGTTTGGATGCGGCTTTGCAGTCAGTGCAAGACTTCGTCGCTCTGTCATCAGTTTCACACCAGTGGACATGCGACTAGCCGCACTCAGACTTAAGGCTAAATATTATATAAATAAATATTAGTCTTATCTGTGCACACGCCCCAACGGAAGACAAGGGCGCTTCGATAAAAGACGAATTCTATGAGCGCCTGGAACAATTATATGAGCGCTGCCCCGATCACGACATAAAGATCGTGCTTGGCGACTTTAACGCTAAAATTGGGAGAGAAGGAGTTTTTGGCTCGACAGTTAGACGCTTTAGCCTTCATGAAACAACCTCCGGTAACAGAGAGAGGCTAATAGATTTTCCGCGGGCAGGAACATGGTCATAAGTAGTACCAGGTTTAAACATCGCGACATCCATAAGGCGACCTGGAAGTCCCCTGATCAACTAACGCGAAATCAGATTGATCATGTTGTGATCGACGGAAGGCACTCATCGAGTGTTCTAGACGTGCGTGCGATTCGAGGTGCCAAAATAGACTCGAAAATTCTATCGAAAGATTAGACGACTTACCGAAGGTTTCCCGGAGTCACACAATGCAAGGACGAAAATGGAAATCTGGTCACAGATCCGCAAGTGGCGCTAGACAAATGGAGAAGCTATTTCGCCAACCTGCTGGGAGGCGACAACGAACACAATACCGCCTCTGGAGTAGTAGCGACGACACCAATCGACAACATAGAGATAGACCCACCGGACCATCACGAAGTCTGTGTAGCCATAAAACGGCTTAAGAACAAAAAATCAGCAGGTGCAGATGACCTGCCAGCTGAACTGTTTAAGGCTGGAGGCGAGGAGTTGGTAAGGTGCATGCACCAACTCATCAGCAGAATATGGTCCGACGAGAGCATGCCCGAAGATTGGAGTCTAAGTGTAATTTGCCCACTTTTTAAAAAAGGAGACCCTGCAGTTTGCGCCAACTACCGTGGGATCAGTCTCCTTCCCATCGCATATAAGATTCTGTCGTGCATTATTTGTGAACGTCTAAAGCCGCTTATAAGCACACTGATCGGACCTTATCAGTGTGGCTTCAGACCTGGTAAATCCACCACAGACCAGATATTCACTTTACGACAAACCCTGGAGAAGACCTATGAGAGAAATATCAAAACCAACCATCTTTTTGTTGATTATAAATCAGCCTTTGACACACCGATAAGGTCAAGGTTCTTTGAAGCCCTGTCTACCTTTGGTATACCAGCAAAGTACGTTCGACTTTGCATGATGACGTTGAGAAGCACTCGAAGCTCCGTCAAAATAGAAAAGAACCTCTCCGAACCATTTGATACCAAGAGAGGTTTTAGGCAGGGTGACACCCTATCGTGTGACTTCTTTAATCTACTGATGGAGTATATACTGCGCCAGTGCCCAAATACCAACAGATCGGGCTCATTTCTTTATAAAGATCTAATGCTACTCGCATACGCCGATGATATTGACATTATCGGCAAATACGAACGGGCTGTAAGCAGGGCGTTTTCAGAGATTGAGAAGCAGTCTAAACTGATGGGCTTAGCGGTAAACGAGGACAAGACAAAGTACGTAGTATCCACGGACAAGAAGTCTACGCGTCTTGGACAATTTGTTACTATGGGGGAGTACAACTTTGAGGTTGTAGAGGATTTTGTCTACCTCGGGACGATGATTACCGGCGACAACAACATCAGCCTGGAGATCCGAAGAAGAATTACTCTTGGAAACCGATGCTACTACGGGCTCAGTAGGGAGTTCAAGAGCAGAGCCTTTTCCCGAAGAACAAAAATAGCGCTATACAAGTCGCTCATCATCCCAGTCCTGCAATACGGCGCAGAAGCATGGACAATGACAGCAGCGGATGAGGAGGCGATTGGCGTTTTCGAGCGAATCCTATCCTTCGGAGGATATATGGACCTGGTGTGGAGCAGTTTTCAATTTTCAGTACATAGCGTCGCGCATGACGCTGGCATCCTTGCATTTATACGTGAAGTGAGTCCGTCTGTTCCAAATTGTTTAGCACAATTAATGCAAATGTTGTTGCATCTTCGTTATAAATACGACAGCCATAGGTTGCCACAAGTCCTTTCACAGTTGGTATTGAAGAAAAATGTTTTCTGGGCAGAAGATTTGGACACACTGAGCTCACTTCATAACTTAGACTGGGGGAGAGGAACACCGACACTCTGACGTTTTGGCCTTGCTCTCGTTGGACAACGCTGATCTCGTGCCAATCTCGTAGCAGTCCAATGGCTTGCAACAAGAAAAAAGAGAGCAATTTCATTCGGAATTGAGAACACAAAATCGAAACCGAAGCGGAATTGCGTTCGATTTACTTTTCAAAAAGTAATGAAATCGAGAACATGCCTGATAGTTCATGCCTCTGGTGTTCCCATTATCTGACTTTCCAGGATCAAATTGAATCAGAAGCTGTTTCTCCATGAATAGAGATAACGCCTAATAGACCTCCCATCCCTTAAATCGAGAAGAGTTTGTTATGCTGTTATTTTCGTCCACAAGCTTTTGGCTTTAGGCCTTATAAATTTGTCAGTGCCACCTAGAGCAACTCGAAACTACTCACCTATTTACCTACTGCCTCATCTTACAAACTATGCTCTTCGAGACCCCTTCCGTTGCCTGTGCCCTGCTTACAACGAGTACCATCACCTATTTTCTAGAGACCACTCTATCTTAGAAGTAAAAAACTACTTAATGTCATTCCTAAATTAAGACCAGGGACCATAAATAATGATTATTTGTAAATTTTTATTCCAAAAAACTCATCAATTTGAGGTCCCCGTATGAAAAAATGAAGTTTCATAAAATATAATTAAATTTCGATAATCTATTCATTTCTGCAATGAATTTTACTTTGTGATTTTTATTTTATTGCTCAATCCTTAATGAGTTTTTGAGTTTTATTTATTTTTCCCAAGTCATAATTATTATTTCCTGAGTTTTATATTAAAAATCAAAAAATATTTATAATTTTTTTGAGCCATAATTTAATAGCCATAAATTAATAAAATAATCATTAACGTTTGATTTTTATAACAGAACTCATGATCGTTACGGTCCCTGATTAAAACCTTTATTCCACGGCTAGTGCGCACTCTGACCGCTTATGCTGTGAGTTGGACCATAGCTGGAATTGGTTAATAAATTTGTCCCACCGGTTCAGTGTTCGTTATTAGTTGGATTTGAATTGGAACTATTCTCTAATGTTTGTGTTTAACCGAACAATGTTTAACTTACCTCTAAGTAAATAAATTGTAAGTTTATTAGACACATAGCAGCTATCTTTAAGAAGCGAAATCGGGCATTAGAGTATCTCTTTGTAAAGGCAGCTTTAGTAATGTTATAAAATCCAGTAAAAATATCCATATACCCAACCCAAAATCAGAGTATACTACAACAAAATCACCTTTGAATTGTCTATACTAAATCCCCTATCGTCATATTCACGCATCCATCAATGTCATTTTGAATTAAATTTTTCATATTTCTCTACGTTTTGAATTTTGCATATTTTTGGTGTGTGTGGCAGCAGCCGCACAAATTGAATTAAAATGGGTCATCGAAATAGACATATATGAACAGTAAACAAGCCAAAAAAAAACAATATTAAATTAATATTCAATATATTTGCAATGAAATGTTTGGGATTTGGTTCGTGTTTATTGTGCTCAGTCGTGACAGTTTGTGAATTTTTAAAACGCTTTTGGTTATTTTGCGATATTTTTCGTGTCAGCTATCGAAGGTGGCAAATGGCTGTGATGATGATTTAAGCGAGGCATTTGGCATATTGAGGAAGTAATAAAATGTCAATGGCAAATCTCAAATTAAATAAAAAATAAAAATGTGGATTGATTGGCAATCAAAATTTCAATTACTGCCAAACATAATAAGCCTCAATGAATCACTACCTCCATCTCCACCCAGAACAGCTTTTATCAATTACCTCCAGTAATAAAAAATGGTGTAAAAAGGTAAAATTCCTTGTGCTAAGCCGCCCACACAATGCATTTGTTTTCACTTTGTTGAACTTGACAACTTTTTCTTTTTTTCCAAGGGTCAAGCCAATGGGCATTTAAGCTCCATTAGGCAAGCATAGCACAATGCAATGAAATTCGCGATTCAGTCCAGTTCAGACTAAGGAAATCCATTGTTCATTGTTAGAGGGCATCTGCCCTTCTCACATGTAGAAATAACCCTTGCGAGCTATACGCTTGCCTGCCGATTTAAGTTGTAAATCTTGAAAAATTGCCATTCAATGCAAACATTTTTAAAAAAACATTCATCAATAAGTTGGCTGGGAGACTGTATGTATGAAAATTTCTCTAATGTGGCGTTAAAGTTGCTACACTAGGAAAAACAAGTTCGAGAGCATTTTAATTGAGCCACTTTTAGTGGAATTTGGACATATGTTTTGGAAAAACATTTAATTTAAAATTTGAGGTCGAGAACGGAAGGAGACGGGTGTCGGGATTAGAACAGGGATATGAATTTTTATCTTTATTTTTATTTTATTCTTACATCTTTTTGTCCCTTTTTTGTTAGCAACTTACGATGTACTGGAAAAGTTTAATGTTCGTGTAGTACAATTAATGTTGGGATTGGTGTTAGATATTATGGCAGGTTCATTTACGTTGTCTTGGTAGTTGCCAAGGGAAGATTCTCAAAAGTCTTCTTCTGTTTATCCTTCTTCTACGAAGTATTTGCCTTGCTTGCCGATTTGGGTGTCCTCTGAGCCTCTCAATGTAGTCCGCAGATTGTTTAACAATTACGTAGCCCATCATTGTGACATTTATTTCCTGTTCCAGCCTTATCCTGCACATGTACCAGGGCGCTCCCGATAGTCTGCGCAGTACTTTGGCTTGAAGGCACGGATCTTGTGTATAAGCGTTGTAGCTGCAATACTAAATACTTGCAGGCCGTATCTCCATTCGGGTGCAATGATTGCCTTGTATGAATGTACCTTGTTCTTTAATGACAAATTGTTTCTGCTATTTAGCAGTCATCCCAATTGAAAAGTTCTTCTATACAGCGACCTTGTGAGCTGGTTTATATGCAAGCCAAAAGACAGGCGCCCGTCAAGGTACACTCCCAGGTACGTGTGTCTTTGATGATGGGCTAGAAGTTGATCTTCCATGAAAACTCCGGGGCAGTCGTCTTTCCTTAACGTGTCGGTGACATTGGCATACTTCGCTTGGTTGGTACCAATATTCCAGCACCTTGCCCATCTGCAAAACCGATATATGTACTGCTGTAGAATGTCCGTGGCGCTGTAGACACAGGGATGACTGACCAAAATAGCTGTGTCATCGGCAATGGTGGCAAGGAAAAGGTCCTGTGGGTCATTCCTTGGAATGGTATCTCCAGTGAGCATGTCCATGGTTGAATGCGTGTAAAGCGAGCTGCCGAGGACGCTCCCCTGTGGAACTCCTGCACGTCTAGTTCTTGTACTCGATTCAGCTCCATCAAGGGCGACAGAAAACGTCCTGTCAGTAAGAAAGCATCGCACCAGATCAAAAAGCTGTGGTGGGAGAAGACTCTTTATCCTGCACAGCAATCCTTCACACCATACAAAATCGAACGCTTGCTTCACGTCGACGAATACCGCTATGACGTACTCCTTGGCGTGGTACCCTTCAAGGATAAAGTTAGTGACCCTGCTTTTGGCATTTTGGACACCACTGTTCTAATCCCAAATTAAAAGAGCGGAATGCGTTGGCTGAGTTCATCCAAGACAAGCATTCTGCTCAGCAGGCACCTCAAAGATTTTCGACACCGAAGAAAGCAAACTGATTGGCCGGTGCGATTCAACATTTAAGGACTCATCCGGGCCTTGTGGATCATATCGATCTGGGCCGACTAATCGAACTAATCGAATGGTCGCACTTATTTGAAAAAAAACGGTCCCTCTTACAAAAGAATGTGAAGCAGGTTAGCAGCTTAACAATCAGCCAATCAATCGACGCTAAAAATAATGCCTGACAATCATTATTACTCATCTGTGTGTGTGGTTGAATGAATGAGTGGATCAATCAACAAATATTTCAAACACGTCTCTTTATTTCGCTGTTTGTTTAAGAATGATCTCGCTGCAGCAGCCTGCGAGCATTAAAAACCCTCAAACTCTCGTGAGAGCAACTGAGAGACATTATTGAGAGAGCATATTATATAAATAACAGTGAGACAGTAGGATACTGAGCAAGAATATAAACTTTATATTATATTATATAACTAGCTGGCCCGGCAATCGTTGTTATAAATTGTTTCTAGGAAATGAATGAATTACCTGTGGCGGGATCACGTTGTTTAATTTTTACACAGAGAAAACAAAATTGGCTGCACGGCGCGTGTAGAAACGTCAAAGCTAAACGAAACGTGTTGCGCCCTGCTAAATTGCACACGCAAAATGTAGAATTCAGAAAGCTCCATGCCATGTGCAGAAACTCGTAACGTGTAGGATTTTAATATCTAAACGCCTCGTGAAGAAAAGCTAAATGCTGCGTGGGCAAATGCAAAATCTACACGAAATTAGAAAATCAGATTATTTCCAAATAACGTCGTGTGGATATTGAAATCATACACGCGCGTGTGTAAATTCTAAACGAAAAATGTAGCTCTAAATCAGTACTGAATTCTTACATTTTTCGTTTAGAAAACTGATCTCCACACGCGACATGTAGGTTTTCGTGCAGAAAAGCTACACGCCAAGTGTTGAAATGAGAAAGCTAAACGCGACGTGAAGAAAAGCTACTCGCCCCGTGTTGAAATGAGAAAGCTACACGTTTTGTGCAGAAAACCAACACGTAACGTGTAGGATTTCAATATCTAAACGCGGCGTGCAGAAAAGCTACACAAACGTTATGGGTTGAAAGTCCCGGTCAAAAAGTGCAGAAATCCCACATTTTCGTGTAGCTTTTGCCTATTTTTTTTCTCTGTGTGGGCATAAAAATACAGCAAAAAATTGTTAAAGATACAAAACCAATTAAAATTACAAATTATTTGAATTCAACGAAGTAACATTAATCCCAGTTTCCATGACTCAGACTACAGCCAAAAATTCTCTCAGTGTCCTGTCAGAGTGCAACACATTGCATGTGGTTCAATTTGGAACCTTCACATATGCCACACAAGAGGAGCAGGATACAGCGACTTTCTCTGCCCGGACCCGAGGCCATATCCCAGTCAAATCTGTCCATTTGGCTAATAAATCCTTGAGCAGCTTATTGAGCAACGTCTGCGCATAAATATTATGGCTGGCAACTGGCCGAGAAGGACATAGCGAGGACTCTCGACTCTATTCACTTTTCACTTGAATACGTTTCCCCGTACGTTCTATGTTTCTTGTACACCCCGTCACCCTGTTGGCATTAAAGCTCGCCTCGTACGTGTTAAGTAAAATTCTAACAAAGATTTTTTCCACACTTTCTCTTCGCTCCTCACAAATTCTTGAGCTGACATTGGATTTCGGTTGACTGTCGTGTTGGGACATTTTTTGTGTATTTTTTTTTTTGTCTCTTTGTTTCTTAAGTACACTCGCTGCACTAAAAGGATATGCAAATTGTTTGAATAGCAAACGACATGCTAAACAATTTCTAGTTTTAGTTTGCGATGTCTTTCTCTTCTGGCAATTTTTCTTCTGACCATTTGCGATTGTTTGTTTGTTTTTGCGCATTAAGTTGTTGCTACAAGTATGCACACATACACACACACACACACACTGGACATTCCACACACATACTTGTACAGGAAATGTTTTTGTTGTATTTCACACTCGCCTGGTATAAATCACAGTTGTCCCTTGTTTCTAGCTGCCTGTTTGGTTTATTGAATTAGTTGATTATGCTAAGGACAATGTCTCTCTCTCTCTCGCTAGGGGGGAATTTGGGTAGTGATGGTGGGCTTTTCTATTTTGGATTTTTGTTTCAAGGCAATAAATCTTTTTGGTTTGCCAGTGTCTATTTTACACGTTTCAAATCTCATTTAAATCTGTAACAAGGCCAATTCCATGTTGCGGTAGAGGAGGAACAATTCAAATCTGGATGTGATGCCGCCACTCTATGGTGCATTGGGGTGTTTCGTAATGCAGCAAATGAATACAACAATATATGTAAATACAAAATTAATATGCAAATTTTAAGAAGTCAAAAAATTAAGCAAAGTCCTTCGAAAAAGTAAAAAAAAAATTTCAAAACCTTAAATGTTCAGGTTTGATCAAAATTATGCCAAAACAAGAATGGTGAAGTCATCAACACTTTTTATAAAAGCAAACCCTGTAAGTTTACGCCGTGTGTGGTGCAGCGGTAGTCTGTGTGCCTGCTGGTGCGGGAGGTGTGGATTCTATCCCGCCTCGGAATATCTAATAAAAAGTTTTTTTCTTTCTTTAGAGGTCAGATTTACGCCCCTCTAATCGACTTCGGTCAGCCGTAGGAGGCTTGTAGATCAGGCTCATGACACTCCAGGGCAGCTAACACCCCCAGTCCCACCAATCACATTGGAGTAGGTTCAGGGGCAGATCAAGGACCTTAACAATAAAAAGGCACCAGGCAAGGATGGACTTGATAATGGGGTCATCAAAACCCTCCCAGCAGAAGCGTTGCTCTTGCTGGTCCTAGTTTTCAACGCGGCATTGCGACTGGGTCACTTTCCGAAGGCGAGAGAAAAGGCTCAGATCGTAATGATCCATAAGGCTGGGAAAAGCCCGTCTGAGGTCGATTCATACCGTCCGATCAGCCTCCTATCCACAATAGCAGAAATTTTCGATAGGTGTCTACTAGCCCGAATCATGGGAATCGATGGGGTGAGTGGCAGAATACCTCCTTTTCAGTTCGGGCTTAGAAAGTCACACGGGAACCCCTGAGCAGGTGAATAGGGTCACAAATTTCATTTTCGACGGATTCCAGACTAATGAGTACGTGGTTGCGGTCTACCTGGATATAAGGCAGGCTTTTGATAGAGCGTGGCATGCTGGACTACTATGTAAGGCTAAAGACATCTTACCGCCTCAACTATACACCCTTGTGAGAAGCTTTCTATCGGACAGGACCTTCTCGGTAGTATAGGAAGGGGTTGTTTCCAGCGGGAGGGTAATACGCGCTGGTGTGCCTCAAGCAAGTCCTTGGACCAACCCTCTACTCTTTCTACACTTGTGATTTGCCTACCGGAAGAACAATACCCATTGAGAACCCCCAAGACTTACTCATTGCAACATTTGCTGACGATACAGTTATTATGGCGAGAGACTCATGTATCTATGATGCCACTAATGTCGTTCAACAATATATGTATCGATTCAGCAGTTGGGCGAAACGATGGAACATTGAGCTTAACCTAGCTAAATGTGTCAGTGTAACATATACACATCGTCCTGATGAGTGTTCTGGCGTATTTCTCAACAACCAGCAATTACGTCACTTACCTGGACAAAAATACTTGGGAATATATCTGGACAAGCGCCTTACATTCGGAACCCATATCAACGCGCTTGTAAGGGGACTATATGGCAGAGTAAAGAAAGTGGGATGGCTTATCTCTAGCAGAAACAAGCACTCACTCCGAAATAAGGTGCATATATACAAAGCTATCTAGCACCTGCCTGGAGATATGGGATCCAAGTATATGGAATAGATACGAAATCCCATCTGAGAAAGCTGTGTCCTTCAGTCAAGGTATCTGCGTAGACTATCAAGAGCACCCTGGTATATGTGCACAAGACATTTGGAGAGTGACCTCAGTGTGCCAAAGATTGGTGACGTAATCAATAAACAGGCAGGTGATTACGTGGAGAGACTAAGAAGTCACCCCGACACACTAGCCAGAAGGCTCCTGCGCAGACGAAAGAAAGCAGGATGTAGAGTAGAACGACGCCTCAAAAATCTTTTCTCTAGGGAACTTCCTAACAGACAAATATACTAACTTAGCAACTACCTCCCATTCATTAAACTTAACACCATCAATACACTGAACATATTACATATCACAAAACAACTCGCCCATAATAATAACACCTGAAATCAAACTTACATAAAAAGACAAGTTATGAGGATATCTGTGTTTTGCACAATTTCTTGAATGCGCACAACAGCCTTTTTCAAGAAAATTGCTGAAAATCTTGAAAAGGGGCAACCCAATACCAATACCTTTTTAATAGAAGGGACTCAAAGT
The DNA here is from genome assembly GCA_037044535.1 of Lordiphosa magnipectinata. NCBI lineage: Eukaryota > Metazoa > Arthropoda > Insecta > Diptera > Drosophilidae > Lordiphosa > Lordiphosa magnipectinata. Next base: position 179,604 of record JBAMBO010001434.1, read on the forward strand.
GTTCCAAATGAGATCCGATGTGCTCTAGTATCTTCTTTAATTCTAACGAATCAGTACAATTATAAATAAAGTTTTTTAATGTGTTATTGACTATGTGACTGCTTGGCCAAAATTTTCAACATCTACTCTTGGTTGGTAGCAATCCGCTCTAGGATTCGGTTTCGCTTTTGTGAGGACTCTATTATTATATCTGCTGTCTCGCTCGTAATTCGATTTGCCTCCTGTAGATGGGAGTTTAACGCCTCGCCGCGGTTCACTCAACGCTTTTTCGACTTCGAACTGCATGAGGAGTCCTTCAAGTGGACTGAAAAGTCTTCCAACAGTTCGATTTGGTTATCGTCACTTTTAGCTGGGTCTGAAAACACATTTTCATTTGAAGTTTCTTATGGCTTTAAGATAACTGAATAATTCTATACAAACAAGATTGATATCCATTTTTCGTACTTACTTTTAACCTGTCGTTTGCATTTGTTTATCTTCTTATGGTTCTTCTTATATTTACGCGGTTGCATATTCCGATAGCTATCGATAAGAATTGCACAAGGCTGCCACATTTTTGAGGTAAATAGGGTCTGCCATCACTGATATTTTTCGGTCGTGGAGTCTGCGACCGTCCCAAATTCAAAGTCAACTGCCATAATTTTGTATGGCCGGACGACCAGTCTCAGGCAAAAAATACCAAAAAAGGTCGTTCGACCGCAGTGTAAACAGCGTATAAGAGTCAGTTCGCGTTGATTGCCAAATTGATGCATGCTTTGTGTCTACTGTATTTCGACCCCGAATGGAACTTAAGATAGCGATTGCAGTTTTTGGTTTAGAGTAGTCAAAAGAAAATTCCGGCCATTTTAACTGTTTACTTAAATTTTTGCTAACTATTTTGGTTACACTTATTTTGGCTCATCTTCGATTTTTGACCAATCAAAAAAGTGAAAAACAACAATCCAATACTGCGGCAGCCACCGTATTCTCCCGATCTGACCCCCTGTGCATTTTTTCTATTCCCAAAACTAAAGAGGCCCATGAAAGGACGACGATACGACGCGATTCAGGCGATAAAGACAAATTCGAGGGATGAGCTAATCAAGGTCACAAAAAATTATCTTTTTAAGTGCTTCGAGGACCCGAAGAAACGTTGGCATAATATTTAAAGAGGACTAGTTAGAAGGGGACAAAACAGATATTAATGAGTAAATAAATACTTTTTGAAAAAACACAAGATTCGCAATAATTTATGAACAAACATCGTATAATCATCGAACCATGACCGACTGAGAATATCAAAGCTGCTCAATTTATCACTTTCTATCACAGCATCTTGACCAATGATGTTCAACCACCAGAACTCTTCAAGAAAAAGAAAAGGATGTAATGAGCAGCAACCTTAGACATTGCTGCCAAAGCAATATATCAACCACCAGGAGTTCGTCTAAAATAAATTATGTAATTTTTTTTCAACCCTGAATCACCCTAATATGTATCCGCTCTTACCTGCTCCACGTATGCGTATAATATTTTAATCCAACAAACATGCAGCATAGACTTCCTAGTTAAGTTATTCACATCTTTTGCCCATGTCGCATGTTTATTTTCAATTAAAGATTAAAAATTGTTTATGTGGCGCACACAACAACTTCTTTAGAAATTAGAAGATTCCGAGAGTCGTGTACTCGCATGTTCGTATGTATTTACCTATTAGTAAAGTTTCTGTGTGCAATCAAGCTCAAAAATTGCACAAACTTTTGTGACAGAACAGCCGAAGGAAAATACATTAACGTACCCAGTAAATATGACAACAATCAAGAACGGACTTCCTTTACCTTTTCGAGGCTGGCGGCATTTTATTCTTCATTTTTATTTTTTCTCCTGTCTGTGGATGAAGTTTCTTTGGAAGGAAAAAAAATGCAATTTTCGTAAGCAAGTCAATCTGATAAAGGAATTGTAAGTGAATTAGATTATGGGATGAAAAGCTGAACAATTAACTAACCACAAAAGCTCAGAGGATACTTGCCTGTATAAAAAAGTATATTGTTAAATGTTGCTCAAGTAAATCACTTAACCCTAATCTTAAACCAATTTGGTAGAGGGATGGAATTCTAAACCTTTTCAGCTAGTCAATTCAGCCATTCATAACAGGAAGATGGAAAAAAGAGGAAAAAATATTGACGACGACGAGGACGACGAGGATGATGATGAAGTGGCGTCGTCAAACCGCATTTTTCTATACTTGAGGGAGGCGAACTGCATATTTATGCACAGTTCAAAGATCAAAATGAATATTTTATTTGATTTGATTCCTTGGCTGTGTAACAAGAAAAGCATTTTTAAGCGCACAATCCTCTGGCATAATAGAGTCCTTGGAGAGTGAGTGAGAGAGAGCCAATTGTCTGTCAGAGGATTTGGCATATCCTATGATTGAATATGTAGATGTGGGCGTAAGCATTCCAAGGAAGTGTTTAATGCGCTGATAAAGTGCTACCAAAAAAAAAAAAGGGCACAAAAAATAAAGGAAATAAAAAGGATTTGCAAAGTAATCAAGGGGCAAATTCATGTATGTTACAATCAGGGCTGCAAACCGGTTCGAAGCTGAATCCTTCCAGAGTCAGAGTCTCCGGGGCTTTAAACTGGAACCTTTTCTTTTATTCAATTTCAATTAGTCCGACAGATTGATTTATCAATGTCCTCGCCAATCGTTTGAAAATGCTTCCCCGTAGTAAACCCTTTTCAAGTTGCAAGTTGTTTGCATCCCTGGTCACAAATATATCCAACTAATAGGCCATTCATAGCCCTTCCTTTATGGCAAATCAAATAATTATAAAAGTTTAGAAAAACTTGAAACAAACTTTTGCTCAAAAGGTGAAAAAGTTTTTGCCAAACTAACAAAAATTTCATTTAGGCGCGCATTTAGTCAGCAGCTCGGATCACACAGGCCACAGATTCTCTTAAAGCTTAAAGAAATCATATTTTTTGGAAACAAAATTTTATGCATCCAGAGCTAGAAAACTTTTTCTGCTAACGCTGCAGGCCCAAAACTTTCGCCGACGCCGCCTCAGCCGCCTGGTTTCCGTCTCTCTGTCTGTCTGCCGTCTCTGCCCGTCCGTCCTTTGTGCCAATTCAAGTTACAGAACTCCAGCGAAGCGTGTGAAATGCGTTGCAGCCTGGTTAGGCCTTGAAGCAGCCACAGACGCTTTGATGGATTTGCACCACGAAATGAGAACGCAGCAGCAACAGCCTCAGCTGGAGCAACTGAAGCAGTATAAAAACTTTTCATTCTCTTTGTTCAACATTCTGGGTTGTGCGTTTTTCTGTTGGTTTGTGTGCATAAGTTGCGCTAAAATATGTGTTAGAGTCTTATTTATTACTAGCTTTAAGCTGGCACTTTGTTCCTCGACTTACACGATCGGTTCTCAGTAAGGTAAACTTATCTTACTTTCAGTAGACTCCGCTATTAGATGTTAATGTCAATGGCATTTCAATATTCGTAGTTCATTAGTTAATATGGTTTCCGAAGTTTTGTAGATAGATGGTTTGTTCCCTTCTGGAGACATTTAGAGTTCAAGATAATTTATCGATTTGCCGAAATAATGGTAAGGATCGAACGAACTATACTCAAGTTATGACCAAAAGAAAGATCGCTGCCACAGCGCAGGCTTGCTGGGTTGTCAAATGGTCACAATAGTGGCACTATTTATTAAACAGATTTTAAAATCCCTCAACATTCTGCGCCAGCTATTGGTCAGCAAGCATTGTTCGAAGCAACAATAAAATTATTGTATGAAAAGCATTCAAAGCTGCAAAGGTATATAAACATCAAAATAATAAAGATCCGATGAACGATACTTAGGTTATGACCAAATGAAGTTCGCTGCCGCAACGCAGTAGCAGCGCTGCTACTACAGGTACAGAGTATATTACAGTCGGGCTTGACCGACTATCTTACTTATTATTATTTAAGCTATGACCAGTCAAAAATGTTGACAGGAGAGTAGACATAAAATTTTTTGTATGAGATTTTTACTTTACTTCTCGTTACTTCACAACTGCGCATTGATCTTCAAAGTTTATGCTATAGGAACTTCCGAGGGCAAGCCAATTTCCAACGATAAGGTCATCCACGAAATAAAGATATGCAAAATGGTTCATTATCCTCTGCGACGTCTGCTCTGCTGTCGTCTGCTCTGCTGTCGTCTGCTCTGCTGCCGTCTGCTCTGCTGCCGTCTGCTCTGCTGCCGTCTCGCCCTTTGACGACTGCTACGCTGACGAGACAAACGACGACTACGACGAAGAGCCCGACGAAGTCTACGAATGGTAGCGGCATTGGAAGTGGACGAACTTGAGGTTGTTGAGGTTGTGGCAACGGTCGTATCATCCTCTGTGTCATCTATGGTAGCAGTGGTTGCCTCAGTGGTACCGGCGGCTGTTGTAGCTTGTCCTTCGACCTCGGAAAGGATTATACAAGCTAATAGGCACAATAGTAACACCAATAGCAGACGCATGCTGATACAATGTAATAAAATTTCAAAATTTACTGGGATTTTTATAGTAAAATTTTACAACGAAATTTCTATAAGACAAGCAGAGATTAAATATTTACATTTCATAATCAAACACAGTTGGGCCACGTTCTTCTGCTATGGTAAATACAATATGCACACATAGTCCGAAAATAGATCAGATCAGTTAGAAAAACTCTAAGCAGCATGTTTGGTTAAGGTAAAATTATTATTATTGTTTATTCTTATTTGCAAAAACGAGAAATCATTTCTTTATAACGCAATGGGATTAGTTAAATAAACAACTGTTAGCGTATTTTCAAATCTGTTTTATTTGTTCACTTATTTTACGACACATTTAGAAAATTTAAGCAAATACGGCTTTGAAAAATGTTCTTGGATTTTTTTTTGTTTGTACCCCTGACAAGATTTCTTTGTAAAGTTTGATCAGAAACTAAGCGGTGTAATACTGCTTGGACATTGTTCTCCGTGGTTTATTTACTACACAAATGCCCAAGTACAATTGACAATAGCCACCATTGGCTAAATTATAAGATCTTCCGAAAGGATTTTGAATTGTTCCATTCCAAATGCCATCACATAAGTGCACGACTCGTACAAATAGCTATAAAAGGTTTCTTTAAATTACGAAACGGCCCATAAGCCGAAGTTAATAAAACCGAACCTTAATAAAAACTTAGAGTGGCGTGCTCCATATTTCAAAAGCAATTTCAGCATAAAATGGTTTAAATTTTTATGGGAGGTTATAATAAAGATAAAGTTCGAATTTTTTTATGATTTTAGTCAGGTTGGCTTTAACCAGTCGGTTTTAATTCAGCTTTCATTCTAAACTAGATTTAGTGACCAGCGATATATTTGGCACTATGTACACTAGTGGGCATAAATATTTTGACAAAACAAAATTTTTGATAAATAAGCCATTATATCTTTTAAACAAAAAATCCTAAAACCTTAAAATTTTTATCAGATACTGGTATTAAGATTTGAGAAGAAACTTGGCCCTGACCCTCCTGGAGGTGCTGTTTGAGCCAATTTTACATTTTGCATTTACACAGAGAAAAAAAGATCAATTTTGTGTTGATATGACCCTTATTAAATTGAACTTTTTAAAAATATATGATTATTTTCATATCATTTGGCAAGAAATTAATATCATTCTGATCCAAAATAATATCATTTAATTACATTGATATTGAATAGTTTCAGAATGATATCAAAAATGTAATAATGATTTGTTAAAAAAGATCGATTTTAAATTTTTAACATATCAGTTCGATATACTTTCATATCGGAGTAAAATTGATATGAAAAAATATTAATTTTTTCTCGGTGTAGTATACATTCAGCTGCTTGGGTTAGAAAATATACACACCTGATCATATTAATAGGTACTCACATCAACTCTGACTTTAAGGTAACAGAAAACAGTTTTATTCATTGTTTCAAACTTAAAATTTGTTCTCATTGGTTCTTAAACTATTTGTTTTTAATAAAATAAACTTAATTGTAACATAGAATAATAATATAACATTAAAGAGATCATTTTGTGTTTCAGATACGTTTTCAGTGTGATCATACAGGTACACTTCATGTGTTGGTAAGAAAAAAAATTTTAATTTCCATTTTGTGTTCTTTTTTTAGGTAAATTAGTATTTCCTAACTTAGTATCCAGTGTATCCACCTCTATTTTTGGCCACTACTGCTATTCTTTTTGGCATACTTTTAATAAGAGCCTGGCAGGTCTCTACTAATGTCTCATACCACAGTTTTTGGACACCTTCCCATAATTTTTGTTTATTTGAAAATGAATGCTTTGCCAATTTCTTTTTTAAGTATCCCCACAAGTTTTCAATGGGGTTAAGGTCGGGGGATTGGCTTGGCCACTTCAAAACGTCAACTTTTTGGTCCTCGAAAAATTTAAATAACAGCCTTGATGTGTGTTTAGGATCATTATCTTGCTGAAATACCCAACGTAATGGCATATATTTTCCTCAGCATACGGTACCATAACTGTTTCTAATATGGATTTGTACTCTTCAGCATTCATTTTGTTCGTAGTCTGATAAATTGGACCTACGCCGTACCAGGAGAAGCAACCCCATACCATTATATTGCCACCTCCATGTTTGACTGTTTTTTTTGTAAACCGTGGATGGAATTCCTTTCCATTAGGGCGTCGAACATTCCTTTCACAGTCATGCCCAAACAAATTAATCTTGGTTTCATCGCTCCATAATATGTTTCTCCATTTTTTCTCCCCGGTGCATCCTATCCAGTCTTTGTGGTCCCTTGCAAAAGTTTGCCTCATGGTGATATTTTTTTTCGCATAAGTGGGACTTTTCTGGCAATTCTTCCTGGTAGGTTGGCATCTTGTAGTCGTCTTCGGATAGTTGGAGCACTAACTGAATTCCCAATTTCGGCTGCAATAGCCTTCGATGACTTAAATGGGTCCGTTTTGCTCAAAGTTACTATGTAGTGGTCAAGGGTTTCAGTTGTTTTTTGTGGCCTTCCACGGGTTTCCTGTCTTGGTTTTCTTTCTAATGCACTTTTAACAAAATTATGAGACCTGTTCATTAATTTGGCGATGGCTCGTAAAGATTTGCCTTCTTTTCTCAGACTAAGAACCAATCGAGCTTCTTCTTTAGTACAATGAGAATTTCGACCCATTTTTTCTAAAAAAAAATAATTATTTAATTCTCTGTATTGACAGGAGTTATACTCAATTTACCTTTAGTTACCAAAAGATTAATGATTACTAAATTATTCACTTGATACTTGTGAGAAGCGGAGACTGTACCTATTATTATGATCAGGCGAAATGTGTGGTGGACTCGCAATTTATAGAAAAGCTTTGATATACGGGGCAGCCCCTCTTTCAACTCTTTGTCACAGTGTGGCCAGACATTGACAACAACAAAAAACCAAAAATTAAAAAGTTGTCAACACTAAAAGTACGAAAAAACCATCTATAATTAAAAAATTCCGGTGTGTACCTATTAATATGATCAGTTGTGTAGGTCAAATTGTCTTTTGAAGATTAAGGAATTGGAGTTTCTAATGCCAGATTTGGACTTAGCGTGAAAAACTTGTCTAGAATCAATCATTCTTTTAGCATTTTCGGTACTGTGCTGAGAACAAATCATTTTTGAAATTTTATCAAAATATTTATGCAACTTGACATTTGGACAACTTGATTTATATTTTCTTACCCAAAATAATTATTCCAATTCAAAATAATTATGCCTACTAGTGCATATATACATATACAATATGCCGAACCACAAGCCGGAAAAATGATAAAAAGTAGCTCTCAGCATTCCAAAAGCTAAGATTTGTTGTATAATTAATAATTGGCTTTCTCCCATGCCAAATTGCTCAAATTCCCATACAGGTCGTATTTATCATGTGCGGCAGCAAATTATTAACCTTTACCAAGAGCATGTTCATTTGAAAAGAATTGTAATAGAGCGGGTGAGCAGGAAAGGTACTCAATTTTCTTACCTAGGTAAGGTACAAGGTAAATGTCAAAAAATTTACATAGGTAAGGTAAAAGGTATACGAAATTTCCAGTACCTAGGTTAAGGTAAAGGTACAAAAAATGTACTCATAAATTTTTTTTCCGTCACCTAGTCTGTTTCGTTTTGGTGTAAGTATTGGGCCTCCACAGCTAAAAATTCTTTCAATAGGGTCAGATCTAGAAAAAATGGTATTATACTTATAAAAAAAAAAACATTACAAATATTTGTATACTTAATCATATTAGTTTATTTATTTAGAGTTGACAAAAAAAGGCTGTCAACAAAAAATACATATATGCGTTACAAAAATTTCTATGAGCTAAGGAAGCCTATCAAAGAAAATCTAATAAAATTACATAATAAACTAATAACGACTCCGACACGGTGGGGGAATTTTATTTGCCCGTCCGACCAGCTATGCCACTATTCAAAGCCAATTGTAGTCAGAGACGTTATTAGAGCTAGCATAAACAAATATAGATGAAGAAATATACTACGTTTATACACAAAAAATTTATTGTGATTAATGCCCTTTAAAGTAAGCACTACTTTTAATAAGGAATGATTCAGAATTATATTTATTTTATATTTGGCTTAACTCAAGATTATATTGTAAACCTATTAATGGTCCGACAATCTGGAATTTACAGTGTGGATTATGTATGACGCTGCCTATTAATGTTTGCGTTTTAATAGAACATTTTATAAGGAAATAAAGTTTGCATACTTTGTAGGGCATTAACCATGATAAATTTTGTGTGTATAAACGTAGTAATAGATTCAAAAGAATTGCTAGTATCGGTAAGATAAGTTAAGGCTTCCATTTCAATACAATTCTCTCATTTAAGAGAACAGGTTAATTTTTTCAACAAGATAATCTTTAGTTGTTTTAATATGGAATTCACTTCAATTTATATTTTCGAAGTGTCATAGTGGACAAAGTCTTTGTCCAGCTTGAAGTCAAGTTCAATTCTTATGGCGCAAGGATTCATTTAAACTTACAAATTTTCTCAACTTCATCTACTGCTACTGTGAATCTGCAAACAGCATTCCAAAATGCCGTAGCTTTCGCTGAGGAAAAATTGTACAACCGCTTGAACGATGTGTTTAGTAGAGCCTGTTTCGTCTTTCGGGACAACTAAGTTGAAAGTGAGTGATGCGAATCCAAAGTGCCTTGGCAAAATAATTTTAGCATGAGCTGAACCATCCAGCTCTACTATCTTTAAATCAGACTCATCTTAAAACTCAGGCTTCACGCTTGTTCCTTTTAAACTGTACACTTTAAATGCTTTAGAAAAGTTGAATGCATTATCTGTAACTGTTTGAAATATTTTGATATTTCTAAGTCCGTATTTTCCATGTACTTCAGCTAATATAGTAGCAAGTATTTCATGTGGGAAAATCGCACACGCTTATGAAAAAAATGCGAAATTAGATCTTGACACTCCCACCAAAACGTGATTTTTGGTTTTGCAAATAAAATTTTTGTTAATTTTATAAACGGTTTCAAAAATCATCAAAAACGGAAAAATGGAAAAAAAATATTTCTCAGGTTTGGTTTATCGGACAGGTCTCGGGTTGATATTGCTGAAAAGTATTTTATTGTATCTACTGAAATAATAGTTTAATAAATTTTTAAATTGCTTAATAATATTTAGTAAATGTTGCTAAAGTTTATATATGATTTTTTCTCAGTGATAATTACCATGATATAGGCTCTAAGAATATACATTTTATTGCCCTAAACTTAACTTAAATTACGGTGCTTTCAAAAAGATGGAGACTTTTATAGTTTTAAAGATATTAATTTTTGACGTTTCTGACGATTTTTGAAATTGTTTGTAAAATTAACAAAAATGTTATTTGCAAAACCGAAAATCACGTTTTGGTGGGAGTGTCGAGATCTAATTTTTAAACCCTTCGGTTTCAAAAATAATGACCCTTATATGAGAGCACGAGAGAATGAGAATGTGGATTGCTCTATATAGTGGCCGCTTAGCGGCGCAAATTGCCATTACAAAATCGATTACTCCTAGATTACTTTGCCTTCAGTATGAAGGAAATAGTCGCATACAATCTGCATTACTTTGCCGTATGGATGGCCGCTTTGTAAACGGGCTGCGCACAGCCTGCATTACTAGTAATAAAACAAGTACGCCAGAGCCGACCCAGCTGCGCAAATTGCCATTACAAAATCGATTAGTTATAGATTACTTTGCCTTTAGTATGAAGGAAATCATCGCATACAATCTGCATTACTTTGCCGTATGCATGGCCGCTTTGTAAACGGGCTGCGCACATCCTGCATTACTAGTAATAAAACAAGTATGCCAGAGCCGAACTGCCATCGGATTCCCATTACGAATGCGAATATTTTTTTTCAAATTGTAATGCAGAATGTTCGCAGTCCGCTTACAATTAATCACACAATTGAGAAATCGTATACTCAGTCGTAAAGCACTTGTATTACGATTCAATTTACTAAAGATGGAAAAGTATACGGGTGGGTAATGCACGTGTTATACGATGCAATGTACTATTGATAGAGAAGTATATGGTTTGGTAATGCACGTGCATAGCAGCCTATATGAGTGGGTAATGATGTAGTAATGCAGTGTTATTTTTTTTTTAATGATTTGGAATTTGGAATTTTTTGCTAAAAATGTAAAATTAAATGTAAATTACAAATGTTAAAGTTATATATTTTTATAAAATTTATTGATATTATTAAATTAGGCTATTATTATACCATATATAAAAATTTAGTTTTTATTTGGTTGAAAGCTTAAAATGATGTGTCTTCATGTTTGTTTTATTGAAAAAAATTCAAATTTTAAACACTAAATGAGTTTTTGTTACGACTAGCTTAAATTTAGATTAATTTATTATTATTATTGTTATTAACACTATTACTATCTTTATTTTCTGGTCGGCACGCACGTCTGCTCCAGTTGAAAGTCAAAATTCAAGTGACGCCACGCCGTATTAAAATTCGTCAAGTCATTGCTGCACACTTCGGCATACAAACTTATCCATTTACACAGACACAGATGGAAGAAAATAGAAGAAATGTCAAAAAACGCTTCTGGACGATTAGTTGTTTCAGTTTGTTTCCGACTACTATCTCTCTTACGAAAAGTAGCGGTTGTATTGAATTACTTTTTCGTCAGAAGTAATGCATACTTTCGGCAGAACACGCTGGGTACCTATGAGTTATTCACACAAACTTAAGCGCCTATACGCGTTTAAACTCGACTTTTTTCTTTTGTTATTTTTATACTCTGTACCAAAGGTACATAGAGTATATTAAGTTTGTGCAAAAGTATGTAACAGGGAGAAGGAATCGTTTCCGACCCTATAAAGTATATATTATATATTCTTGATCAGCATCAACAGCCGAGTCGATATAGCCATGTCCGTCCGTCCGTATGAACGAAGAGATCTCAGAGATGGTAAGAGATAGAGGTTTGACATGTATGGGACATATATTTCTTATACTTGCAGGCAGATCAAGTTTATTTTCAATTTTTGATGCGCACCCTCCCGCCCCCGCAATTTGAAAACAAACGTGTATCTTCCACAGTTTTGATGATAGATGGTTCGTACCTTTTAGAGATATTTAGTAATCAAAATTATTTATCGATTTGCTGAAGGAATGATAAAGATCGGATGAACGATACTCCAGTTGTGAGCAAAAAACGTCCAGTTAACACCAGACCACCCACCCACCCATAACCACAGCAACATACCATAACCCATGATGGAATAAGTATAAGGTGGTCTCGTCGGCAAAAAGCTGTCCCTTAGCGTATGATAGCAATAAGTGTGAGTAAAAGGCACATCGGATAGCGAGAGTGAACGAAACGGAATGTTGATTAACCCTTAACAGGTCCGTGGGGTTTAAAATCTCATATTATAATACAAAGAGGTGAAGTGTTTCTATAGTTTTATTTTTAATAATTTAGAATTCGCAATTAATCGTTGTTTTTGATTTTGAATAGATGTTATATAGATATAGATATATGTATTCAACACATTTCGGTGTATGAACGAATTTGACACCCGGTACATGCTTGTGCCAATAGTTCCAATAACTCATTTTTCTTATTGCTACCTAAGGGCTAAGACTTAGAAAAAAATTAAGAAAAAAATCGTCCGTAGACAACCTTCCGCGTCAACAAGCAAGCATCATAGATCAATGAGTATTAGAGATAATACTAAGATTGCTTCTCTTGAACGGAACGTTGTTGTTATGGGTGGGGTGGGTGGCAGGTGTTAACTGGCCGTTTGACTCGTCAGCAAATGCGTGTGGAAGGGTACAGAGTATGGTTATAGTCGGGCTTGACCGACTTTCTTTCTTGTTTACGTTTATTATACACAAAAACGCATCATATAACTGTTTTGTGATGATCGAGTTAACCCAAACTCGTATAATACTTATCTCAGGGAAAGCGCATCATTTTAATCTCTGAACCAAACCGAACCGTTTTGTTTTGTGGTTTTCGGTTCGGTCTATCAACCGGTTACAGAAACTATGGTATTAATCCTCCACCAGAGCTGAATTTCACTTTCAGAGTTAAAAGAATATTTTTTTAATATTTGTTTTGTATTTATCAAAAGTTCTTGTCTTATCTTTGATGATTTTCCTTGATTAACCTAAACGACGTCTGTTGCTCGCCTGTCTTTGCCTTCTCGCCCTTTGACGCCTGCGACGTTGACGAGCCATACGACGACGACGACGAGCCCGGCGTCGCCTACGTCTGGCAGCGGCACTGGAAGTGGACGAACTCAAACTTGAGACGGTTGAGTCATCTTCTTCTGCTACAGTTGTATCCGTTGATGCAACGGTGGTGTCAGCGGCAACTGTGGTATCGGTACCGCCGGCGGCTGTTGTAGCTTGTCCCTCGACCTGGGACAGGAGTACACAGGCCAATAGGCCCAAAAGTGACACCCACAGCATTCGCATGTTGGCACGATGTGATGAATATTCGCAATTCGCAGGGATTTATATGCCAAAAAAATTATACCGAAATTTGTATGAAACCAGTAGAAAGAACAAATATTTTTGTTTAGTTAGCAAACACAACTGCACGGGCTTCTCATGCGAAGGTGACGAGTTAAAGGTTGAGCTTAAAAATAGATTTGGTAAAAATATTCTTTAAAGCTAAATGTTGTTTGATTTCTTCGTTAGGTAAGTTAATTAGCAAGACGTAAAATGCGTCATTTATGCATAAAGCAACTAATCCAGATTATAATTATTTGAACAAGTTTGAGCCATATTTTGTCTTTATTTTCATTAAAGAAGGACAATGGGAATATTCTCTCCCGGATAAATTCATAAATGATAAAACATTCCAAAAGAGAGCTTAGATTCTTGGCGTCTGGACAGAAGAACCAAAGATGGCATGAGCCATAAATACACATCAAGTAAGCCAATCAATCGGATGCAATAAAATCTAATTATTACTTATCACGGCTTATCTGCAGTTTACTTACTTAGTTAAGTTCTTATCAATTGAAATGCTTTAGTGAGTTATTAATTATTAAAAATATAAGTTATTAAATTTAGAAATTAAACATTTATGATCCTACTTAAGTATTATCTTAAATCTAAACATTCAATACATATCTGAGTTTTATATATATTTAACATTGATAAAAAGCTAAAAATATTTTATTTATTTATTTACTTTTAGTTTTGATGGTTTGGTTTGTGGTTCGTAGGTGCGATTCTGATTTAATCCTAAACTGCGTGGCGTTTCTTATAGTCTTAATTTCGTGTGGTAGTCGGTTCCAACAGCGAACAGCATAGATAAAGAAATGCTTTTCTGATAATGCAAGTCTAACTTTTTTACGTATAATATTGTTCGTTCTTCTTGACATACTGAAAATAAGATTCTGGTACAGGTATGAAGGTTCATGAGTCCAAACTATTTTATGTAAAAGAACTAGACTTCTTACGTCCATCCACGACTGCAGGGGAAAATTAACTATCTTTATAGAAACATCGGATATTCTGTCAGTTCGTTTTCGATTATATATTTAACGTGCTATATTTTTAAATGCTACCTGAAGCTTCCTTTGGCTTTCTGAATCACAAAAAGAACAGAGTCTTGGCTATCAGCAACCTAATTATAACTGGCAGAAAGTTCATTATCAGATATTGGTTTCTGAGGATTCCGTACATCTTGCCTGTGGCTCTGGGTCTTTCCATGTAAGAGATGAATTAAATGTAAAACCCAAATTGCTGGCTCGCTCGATATACTCTATTGAAGTGTTATTAATTGATAGCCGTGGCAAGTTGTCAGTCCTAACACTTTTGTTGCTGATAACCAAGCTTTTTGACATACATGGGTTTAGTCCAAGTCCATTTCTTTCAGCCCAATTACTTATTTTATCTAATTTACTTTTGCACACTTGGACACATTCATTAATCTTACACAAGGTTCTACTAACATATAACTGAACATCGTCCGCATACATATGAACATTACATTTTGACAATACGCTTGGCAGGTCATTGACAAATATTGAAAACAGGAGAGGCCCAAGAACGGATCCCTGCGGGACACCGCGTTTTTATAGCCAAGAATGATGATGATTCTTTAAGGGTGACTACTCATTGTCGCCGATCCGCCAGATATGACTGTAGAAATTTTACAGCTGTGTTTGAGAACATATACAATTGTTTGAGTTTCGTGCACAAAATTTCGTGGTTAACCGTGTCAAATGCTTTACTAAAGTCCAAGAGGTTCAGAAATATTACACTACCATTGTAAATCGAATATCTTCCGTAATGTTTATTATAGCCGTCGTACAGCTTCTACCTTTCCTAAACCCTGACTGATTGTCACTAAAAAGTTGTTCAGAGATCATAAATAGATTTATTTGTTTTGCCATTAGACTTTCGAGTACTTTTGATAAGAAAGGCAATATCGAAATGGGAATGGGATCAGGAAATGTGGATGTTGTAAGGGCAGTGTTTAAGGTGTACGTTATGTATTGCAGTATATATGGAAGAATAAGATTCAAAAATTTGGGGTTTATATCATCAAGACCTGT
Source organism: Lordiphosa magnipectinata (assembly GCA_037044535.1). Classification (NCBI taxonomy): domain Eukaryota; kingdom Metazoa; phylum Arthropoda; class Insecta; order Diptera; family Drosophilidae; genus Lordiphosa; species Lordiphosa magnipectinata. The sequence continues at coordinate 194,695 of JBAMBO010001434.1, forward strand.
AGCATTCGATTTGATTTTCACAATCGATTCTAGGACCTCACATTGATTAACACACACAAAACTAAATCTATTATCACAGGTTTTAAAAGGTTGACTATTTAGGTACGTGTTGTGCTTTACATCAGATACGTGAGATTTAGCAAATATACTATTAAGTTCATTAGTGTTAACGTCAATTTTATGATGGGATTTTGTCTTGCCAACTCCAAGATCTTTTAGAAGTGACCATGCATGTGTACTTGTCCCTGTATTTTTAAACTTATCACAACAATACTCTTGCTTAAAAGAGGTAATAAGGGCAGTTACTGTTTTTCTTAATGTTTTAAAGTCTTTATAGTCTTCCATTTAGCATATGCTTTGTCACGAAGTCCAATATGTCTTTTAATATTATTGTTAAACCAGGGCTTTGGCTTATGATAAATTAATTTACGTCGAAGTGGTACAAATTTATTATAAAGTGAAACTATATTATCAGTAAGAAATTCAATTTGGGAGTCAACAGTTTAGGTGATAAATATGATTCCAATCACAAAAACATAGATCATCACTTAACAAAACATGGTCAATACGTTTAAAGTCTCGGTATTCAACTCGATTGTCATTGTGGTCTATGCATAAATCATAAAAAGGCATAATAAGGAGAAAAAAAAGGCACAGAATTTTTGTCATACAATTGAACTCTGTCAGGTTCGCTTACATAGAAGACGTCTAAAAGTGTATTGCAGGTGTCAGTGAAGTGCGTTGGAATGGAACGATTTACAATTTGTAAACCAAGAGATTTCATATTGTTTAGTAAATGGCTTTCACGCAAAACGTTAGAATTCATATCTCCTGTTAAAATTATTTCATTAAAATCTAAAATGAGTGTGGAGACCAAGTCAATTAATTCATTATATTCCGTGGTGCGGTTTGGTCTGTATATACAGCCGATGAGAAGATTTTTATCATCTCTATTATTAAAAATTTTGACAAAAATCCATTCCATTGCACAACCCATCCCTTGCTTACATACTACTCTAGAATTTAGACGACTATTAACATAAATTGCAACTCCACCAGCATGGTCTTTCTAATATAACATAACATCTAACATAATTATCACACGAAAAAGACAAGTCACTCAAATCAGACATAAGCCATGTTTCAGATATACAAATAACATCTACATGTGAATTAACAAATAAATATCTAAATTCTTCAATTTTATTTACTAAGCTTTGTTCATTTAAATGAACTATATTGAGCCCTGACTTTTGTTTGGACAAAATTGGAAGTAGGGAACAGCTGTACTCGTTGGAAATAATACTATCACCGTCCATCAACAGAGACAAAAACTATAAGTCGCGCACGAATTTCTCAAACAGATAGAAAATTATATAAACCCTATGAACCAAAATGGAAGTTGAATAAATATGTGAGTAAATGTGTAAATAAATAAAAGTAAATGAATAAATAAAAAAATATTCTAATAGTAAACATATATAAATGGAATGTAGTTGTTATAATTATTTGACGACAGCTTTTACAGCATAGTCTTCTGATTTATATAAATGAACGGTCCTAACTCAACTAAGAGCTAAACATAAAAATGAGTGGACCGAATGAAAGACAAGGCATAAAACGAAGCCAAAAATGACAAACTAGAGATGGGGACAACACATGCTCAATCCCTCTAGGTAGAATTTCACCGCTGTGGAATCTGACTTGAGAATCATATAATTGTTTGGTGAGATATGGGTCCTTAAATACCTTCAAACATCTTTTGATAAAGCCAAGAAATTTCATAGCTTTATCAGCATTAATTGATACATGACCATTGTTACGTATCTTGGGCACAAATTGAATTCCCAAGTCGTCAACTTTATATATGCTCTCCAGTGACTTATCATTAATATAAAGTCGTGAAGATAAGGCGTATTTCGAAAAAAAGTTAAATAAAACTTTTCATTGTTGTGCGACTGACTTTTGATCATGCACCAAGTATTGAGAGAGATTAAGTCCCTTTAAAAGCGATGAGGTGATTCTGGATCATCAAAAGACAGGCAAAGCTTAAGATCATGCACATACACTAGTACATGAGAGGAAGCGGAGTCGGAATGTCATTTACAAATAAGTTAATGTGTCCATTCGTGTTTATTGCCCATAGTTGTGGGTTCAAATCCCAGTTGAGTCTAAAAATTTGTAAACTTCTCTGTTTTTCAGAAGTCTAAAATAAACCAAAACTGGTGTGGTCTTTGAAATGTATTAGGATGACCAATGGAATATGAAGGAGGAAAGGAAGAGGAAGTATCTTTCCTGGCATCAAATGAATATTATATATCTCGAGCTCAAATTAATAAATGTGTGAGAGACAAATGTCTCTTGGTGTACAACTTAAAACACACGCTTGTTATCTCTTTGGATGCTCGATCAGGACTAAGTCGGCTTGAGTTTATTGGTCACCGCCAGAACTTATCGATAACGATGTGTGCTTAAATACTTATCGGCCGGATTGTATATCGATAAGGTACACTAAGAAAAAACTAGAACGAATAATTTGAGTACGAGCGCTCTTGAAAAAAAATTGGTCGTTCTTGAATTTTCAAGAATTTCGCTCTTGGAATCGAGATAAATTCGTTCTAAATGTTCTCAATTTGGTTTTTTATAGGCAAGGGGGGGTGAGGGCAACTTAACTTTGAGAGAATAGCGCTGGAGTCGCTCTCGCAGAGAAAAAGAGAGCGCATGCGCAGTTGGTCGTTGAGAGAATAGCGTTGGACTCGCTCTCACAGAGAGTAAGAGCGCAGTTTGTTGTTGTGCGATGCGTACGAAAGGCAACTGCGTTTATTTATAATTGTGATTTCGTCGCGTCTTTTAGCTTGCGGAATATAGCTGAGCTCGCTAAGCTGCCCGTCGCCTGTGTGTGTTTCAGGCTTTCGAGGTATCGAGTTCAAGTCCCAGAAAAGTAAGTAAACAGGAAAACAAATATCTATGTGGATATCTCAAAATCAATCACAGTTTAAAATAAAAATTGGGCGGTGGTTGGGGTGGATAATGGTGAGTGGGATGGGGGAGGGAGACGGACCACGTTGGTCGGGTCCGTCGCTCTTGAATCAAAAATTATTCATACTTGGATCAAGAGGTGAATCTCTTGAATCAGGAATGTCGGGATCAAAAATTCACTCTTGAATCAAGAATTTCCACTTTTACCGTACTTTTGAGAGCGAATGCTCTTGATTCAAGAGCGAAATTCTCTATTTTTTATCATTTTAAGTTTAAAGATACATTATTACTACATCTGCTATAGGCGAATCAAAAAAATTTTAAAATTGTTTTATATATTATTTAATTAATGGTTTAACAATAAGAACTGTCTAAGCTTCTCCCTAAATTGCGCTGCGCTACTAACTACCTTTAATTGAGGGGGTAATAGGTTCCACAAACGAACAGTGTGTCCGAAGTATCGACGTTCTGAGCAGGATAATTTATTTTTTAGCAAATGTGATCTTTTTTAGGAGGAAAAAAAAGTTGGAACAACTCATTTTTTTATGTAAAACATCTTTAGTTTCGGTACGGGAGTAAAATTTGACGTTATGCTTATTTTGTGTTGTTGTTTTGTGGAGTGCCCCGGCACACAGTGACTAAACAGTGACTTAAGTCACTTGACTTAAGGCAACAAAGACTTAACAGTGACTTAACAGTGTCTTTACAGTTACAAAACAGTTACTTAACAATGTCTTAACTGTTACAAAACAGTGACTTAACAGTTACAAAACAGTAACTAAACAGTAGCTTAACAGTGGGTTAACAGTGGGGAACCGAGGGGGGAACTGTGGGGGAAGATGGTGAGGTGGGTTGGGGCTCTGTCCCTATTTTAATATAGAGACTATAATTTCTGCATGTTGTTCCTATGCGACTGTTTTTGTTTTCATATATCTATGGAGCAGCACAATAAACAAGACTTACAGAAAAAAAGCAAGAACACAGCAGCAAGTGATCTTGTTTTTTGTATTTCTACTCCCTGTTAGTTTTATTCTTTTGAAATATTGCCATTGCTGATGTATATACCATTAAGAGAGCTTTTTTTAATTTTGAAATTAAGTACTTAAATATAGCATCGTGTTTCACATCAAAGCCTCGTGAGCAGGGCTTAATACCGGAACCGTTAACCGAAATAAACCGATTTAAATCACGTACCGGAACCGGAACCGGAACCCATACAAATATTTTTTTGAGAACAGAAAACCGTTTATCGTTATTAATGGTACCGATAGAACCGGAACGTAACCGAAACGTTGGTACTAGTACAGTTTCGGTTTTTTCCGCCTTTCCACAGCGCATCGTCGTTTTGGTCACGCGTTGGAGATCAACCTACAGGATGCTAAAATATTTGCTGGCGGAAGACATCTTCAACATTTGCTCCAGTTTTACGGCTGCAGAGAACAACTTTCATCTGCACCGGAATGTGTGAACTGAGTCCCGTTCGGCAAATTGTACGCATACTGGAACCAGCGAAGGTTGCCACAATTAAACTTCAAGCCGAAAATCTGGTTTTGGGTGATTTTTATTCCATTTGGATACACAGCAAATTGGAAATATCCAAAAATTCGTCTTCTCTAGCGAAAAAGTTTGATTGAAAAACAAGGGAACTCCCTTTTTGAAACAATGCTTTTTATGTGGCATATTTTTGGACCCTAGGCACTGAGCTAAGCACTGAGCAAAAAATATGTACTTGTATCAATATTTTAATAAATATTTATGAACAAATTCGTCGGTTGCTGATCAATCACTGCTTAATGATGAATGCAGTTCTAATACTAGTTCATCTGAAAGCGCCGACAAAGTTGAGGCATATATGATATTGCAGGAAAAGAAACTTAAAAACACTTCAATTGTGTCAATTGTGTGTTGTGGATACCATTAAGACTTTTCTCGCACTTAAACGTGTTCGAAACCATGAAAACATTCTTAACTGGTGGTCAAAATCCTCCAAAAAGTTCCCAGAATTGTATGAGATTCCAAGTCGTGCTTTCTGTTCCAGTTACAAAGGTTAGCGTGGAACGCTAATGAATCCGCTATGAAGTTGTATGGACTCAACCACATTAATTGCAATTATGATACTGCGAGCAAATCACAAGAATGCTGAACGTATAAAACTCAAAGTTAAATTCGAAAACTAATAATATTTAATATAATATTATATAAGTATATAATGTAATCATAAGTTCTTATTTGTTAACTACTTAAAAAAATACGAAATATGAAATAGTCTATATAATTTTACTTTAAATGTGAAACCATTCAGTTTGTATTGAATTCTGATTCGTTTTACTACACACGAATAAAATAAAATTGGATTTATCTCAGAATTTAATTTTTCCAATATTAATAATAAGTAGTACTTATACCGGTAAGTACCGGTATACCGAAATAAAAATCCGGATACCGTATCGAACCGAAAACCGAAATTAATTGAAAACCGAAATAGAACCTTTAACCGAAACATCCATCCATTTAACAAACATCAAAATTAACGACACTCACACCTTTTTTTTCTAATCGGGTCAAGAATATCCGACACAACCCTGATTTCATTACCGTTCGGGATTGATTTAATCCCGAATGGATTGATTTTTTTTTTCTCTGGGACCGATCACGCAAATTATCTCATTAAGTGACTTGGGAGGAAAGCTAAGCATGTACCCTTTGTGTATAAGGAGCTCATGATTAACGGAATTGAAAGCTTTACTTAATTCCGAATATATCACATCCGTTTGTTGCTTGATTGCCAACCCCGTCCTGACAAGGGTTGTAAGCTCTAGCTATTAAGTGTTGACTGAAAGCTTTTTCGTAAATCCGTATTGTTATTGGGAAATTACTGAGCGACAGAAATGCTCTAATTAGGAAGAGATGGTTGATTCGAACAGAGTCGGAATTACCGATAGCTTAAAAAAGTGTCTTAAGAACTTACATGTTATACCCTTGCAAAGAGCATAATAATTTTTCCCAGAAATATGCGACGCAGAGAATTTCATTTCCGACCTCATAAACTTATGTAGTCTGTCAGTTTTAATGCTATCGATCTGAATTTTTGCACAGAGCCTTATTTTCAATTCACGTTTTCTCCAAAACGTATGCTGTTCGGTCGGAAAGTGGGTTTCAGTAAGAAAAGATGTTTGATTTTAATGTTCGCGTTCCTAAACTCTAGTATTTCAAAGGAGCAGACGAAGTAAGCTTAGCCTGCTCGTTATACTCTGTACCAAAGGAACACAGAGTATATTAAGTTTGTGCAAAAGTATGTAACAGGGAGAAGGAATCGTTTCCGACCCTATAAAGTATATATATTATATTATTGATCAGCATCAACAGCCGATTCGATATAGCCATGTCCGTCTGTCCGTCTGTCTGTCTGTCCGTCCCTCCGTATGAACGAAGAGATCTCAGAGATGGTAAGAGATAGAGGTTTGACATGTATGGGGCATATATTTCTTATACTTACAGGCAGATCAAGTTTATTTTCAATTTTTGCCACGCCCCCTCTGCCCCCGCAATTTGGAAAAAACGTCATATCTCCTACAGTTTTGAAGATAGATCGTTCGTACCTTCTAGAGATACCTTGTAAACAAAATTATTTATCGATGCTGAAGGAATGATAAAAATCGGATGAACGATACTCAAGTTATGAGCAAAAAACGGCCAGTAAACACCCCCCACCCCCCCAGAGAGAGAGAGAAAGAGAGAGAGTGAAACTTAGAGATGAGCGCGTATAACTCGTGAGCAAATGCGAGCTGCTACGTTAAGGGTACAAAGTATGTCATAGTCGGGCTTGACCGACTTTCTTTCTTGTTATGAAATGAATCTGTTTAAGGGTTCAGAAGGTATTATATTTAGAAGGTTTGGTTCATGGTCCGGTAAAAGTGACCCAAAAACACAAACCGATCCGGATTCCACGGCCTTATGGGTAATTGGGTGCCACAGTTACTCACAATTGAACATAAATAGAGTCGTGAAATTATTTTTATTATCGCGTGTAGTTTCACAGCTCTAGAGTTGAGTTGCTCGTTGAATATCAATTTATTAATGGTATCCGAGCTCTTTACTTACTTAGTCGAATTTGGAAGATTCAACTAAGATCGATTTTCTAAAAGGTGGGGGTGAACCTTCAGGTGGATTAAAAAAAAGCATGTATTGAGCTAAAAAGAAATAAGGTTGAGAAATAATTTTTTTTTGTCATATTTTTAGTGTTTTTCTTATTAGATTATTTTTGCATTTAAACATAAATTAGAATAAAACATACACAAGATAACTTATATAAATTGTAAAGAACATTATCCATACATTGGTCATGACATCCGAATTCATCACCTGCATCCAATTGTAGTCTATTTGTATGCGTTGCGTAATTGTATCATTGATAGCGTTTTCAATTCTTGGATACCTAAATTCCATCCTGCCTCCCACATCCGTTTTACCAGAAATATGCACGATTTTCCTATGCTAAAGCAGCGATTTGATCAGATGTTGCTGGCAGAGCAGGCAAAGATGTAGCCCAAGTTCTATTCTGCCTTTGCTAGCCAATAGCCAGATGTAAGACATTCTTGCACTGGAACAGCCCGAGATCAACTGGGGAAATACTCTCGCTCTTTGAGTAAAAACTAACACTGAAAATAGACGCCTGTTTTGTGTTTGCATAATCCACAGGTGTTTTATTGTGACACAAAAGCACGCTTTTATTGTTTTTTTGTTTTACCTTTATACACCTTCAACTTAGTGATTTAGAAAACTGAATTTGTGATGCTCATTTCAAGGGTTAAGGCCTCAGATGAGATAAAAATGTATTTCGACACAATATTTCACATGAATAGAAACAATTTTGAGAAGCTTTGAAATCTGAATGATTTTGAAAAGGTTTTTTATTCATATGAAGTGAATGGATCAGTTAGGTTAGGTTAGATTGAGGTTCTCTATTTAAGCCAGGGGCGGTTCCTCCCGACTGAACCATTATGACAACGTTAAAAGTTTCAGTAGGGACGGAATCTCTATCTCGGACACTTCCGAGAGGCTGAGTAGAAAGGAGTGACCAAGAGTTTTGAGTCTCCTTCTACTAAGAGCTGGGCAATGGCAAAGAAAGTTGCAGTAATGTCTTCTCCTCTTCCTCACACTTGCAGCTTCTACAGAAGTCGTTGTGAGCCACGCCCAAGCGTGCTGCATGCCTGCCGATGAGGCAGGCCCCAACCAGAAAATATAATATATTTTTTTTCTACTTTTGCGCAAAAGACTATTGGTTCGTTTCAGATTAAACGAGGGCCACGTGAACTACAGCGCAAACCGGAAGCCAGGCGCCAGGTTTCGTTCCTTGAGATTAGCTTATATGAGGCTAAGGGCATCCCTATCAAGCTCTTCTCCGGGATGAGCTGAATAGTAGTACCCTGTCTTGCCAGTTTGTCGGCTGACTCGTTAACCTCAATTTTACGGTGTCTACGTGGCCAGATGAGGTGGATACGGAGACACTGAGCGATTGCATTTAAGGATCTACGGCATTCCGTGAGCGTCTTGGCGTTATTGGTGTACGAATCAAGAGCCTGCAAGAGCATGCTTAGAGCTGCTTGACTATCTGAGTAAATGTATATGTTCCCTTCTTCGATCATGAGTGTGCTAAGGTGTGCTGGATGGCCACCAATTTTGCTTGATACACACTGCAATGATCAGGGAGCCTAAATAAGATTTCCATATTTCGGTCGGTGGAGAAAACTCTTCCTCCTACTTTGTCGTCGAGCTTAGATCCATATGTGTAGATCAGTGGTGGGCATGAAATTTTAGTTTGAGAGCAGCCCAACAATATGTGCGCGTCTTGTTGGCGCCGTTTTCCAATTCGCATTGTTTTGTTGTTGTTTACAATTGGAAGCGAGTTAATTGGCGACGCACTTTATTATGAGACTGACTGGCTCCAATTGCCGAAAAAAAAATCTCGGGGCAGTGGGATCAGTGAGAGCAAGTGCTTGCCCACCGCTGGTGTAGATATTGATGGCATTTGCACTACTGTGAGGCAAGTTATCCCAGTCGCGTCTACTAGGGATATTGACGTCAAAAAGTTTCTGGACTGACGTTGAGGGTATACAATAGTCTGTAACGGTGGGAACCGCGTTTTCACGAGTCAGTATAGTTGAGTGTCCTGAGTTACCCGCGTTCCAGGCGTTAGACTCTCTTAACCTCAGGGCTGTAATGTCCGCTAAATGATTAGACATCAAGACTAGAGGAAGAAGATGAAATATGGTGCTTAGTGCTTCAGTTGAGGTAGTTTGTAGGGCGCCGCTCATACATATTTCAGTAAAGTGCTCAGGACTGACGGTTTCCCGAGTGCAGGCCACCATACTATAACTCCATAGAGCACTAAAGTCACAATTGCTGGGGGAAATACCCATTTACGGCCTATCGCCTGCTTACATGAGAAGAGGGCAATGGATGCCTTCCTTACTCGCTCAGTAATATTGTCGTGCCAGTGTAGTTTCCCGTCCAGTACGACGCCTAGATACTTGGCAGCGTTTTTGAATTCCAAACTTATATTGGAACTTTCTATCTCAGTGTGTAGCGATCTAGTTCCGTCTTTTTCGGATTTACACCCAGGCCGCAAGAAGACGCCCATTTAGAAAGTGCAGCCAGCGCGGTCTGCAAGAGGTCACATAAGGTTTGTGGAAAACTTTCACATTTGAATATAGCAATGTCGTCTGCATAAGCTATCACCACATATTGCTCAGCCTCCATGAGGCGCAGCAGTTGGTTGACTGCTACGACCCAGAAAAGCGGGGAAGAACACCCCCTTTCGGGGTGCCCTGGTGTACGAATCTACGAGCGGTTGCACCACCATAACTTGAAATCTCAGCTCTACTTGAAAGCATCAGGCTGATGAATCCAACCAGTGGGGCATCCACTCCCACATCCTCCGAGGCAGTGGTGATGGCACCAGAAAAGACATTGTTAAAGGCAAGCCTGTAGGTCTCGAAATGCTGTCAGAGAGTATTCTTTCGATTTTTCAATCCTTGAAACCACGGAATGTAAGGCCATTTCTGTGGATCTACCATTGCAGTATGCGTGTTAAGTATTTGCTAAGAGAGAAGGGTTAATAGTCTGCCTTAGGTGAGTGTCAATTAGTCTTTCAAGAGTTTTGAGAACAAATGAGGATAGGCTTATTGGCCTATAGTCGCTGGGTTTAGCCAGCTTTGGGTATAAATACCAGTTTTTCCAGATTCTCTCCATTTTGTGGGTACATAGCTAACCTTAAGGCAGCTTGTAAAAATTAGGTGTAACCACGCCATTATGTGCTCCAAAGAAATTTGAAGTGAATGAATCTTCTTAAATACGTTGACGACAAATCCCCTTAAGGTTCATCTCCTGGATGATTTTCAATGTTTAATGATAAAGCTTATATTTTCTTCTATTTTTTTAAATTTTTAAATGATTCTTCAAAATACACTTAACAATTGGTCTCTATTAATTTTACCTATCGAAGTTTATAAATTCGTGTGAGAAATATCAAGTTGTACCATAACCCTAAGGCTTCAGGCCAACTAATCTTTGTAATCCTCAAAACTAAATTCTCCACTCTCATCAAATCACTTTAACAAGCAATAGTTTTCGATTTCCGCCTCCGTAACTGACCCTATTCTTTAAATCAGTTAACTATTGTTAAACATATTTAAAACATTTCCTCTTGGCCGCTTCCTCATTCTCCTTCAAATATTTCAACTAGACATGGGCATATGTTACCCATATGCTAAGTGACTTCACATTTACTCATTCCATACCAGACTCGAAGCTTTCGCTATACGCTTTCGTCAACTGCAACATAATTTATGAGGCTTTCATTAAAAGCGACAAACGCCCACACACAATCACGGCTTTTTGGGTAACAAATGTCCAACTACCCACTGAGGGAGAGGGAGAGAGAAAGGACCTCCTCCTGTGAATATCTGTGTGTGTGTGTGTGTATTTTAAATTTGTTTCCTGAAAGACAAGCACCGGGGAACAACTCGGTTACGTGTGCCAGACAGTTGTCAGAGAGTCGCCAACAGTTCTACCCTCTCACTGAACGGTGTCAATTTTTTAATGTCAAACGCTTAACTGGGCATACCATTGCAAACGTACGTACGTTTGCACTGGTCCGAGGCACTCCGTCGCGCTTTGACATAATTAAAGGCCATTAATCACGTGTGCTGATTCAACAAACGCCCACTACAACTCTCATGTACGAACTGACCTCTTCTCCAAGGGTTAATAAAGCCACTTTTGGGGCGGCGGCGCATTTAAATTTTCTCAAGCCAAGACACGACGGCACTCGTCCAACTGGACAAATTCTTTTTTCATATGCCTCTTTTTATGTGTTTCTTTTTTGTGCATTTTTCCAGCATTTTGGCGTCAATTAACGTTCTTTGTTGTGGCGTTACATTGGACACATTTGCCCGAGTCTACAGTCAGGTCCTGGTTGGTCCATACATACGTACATAGATACCGCGTAGATTGGATATGTTGCGCGTTGATGTTGCGCTTCATTGCTCGCCTGTTTGTGGTGATTCCCACTTGAAAAAAATGTTGGTTTGGATGGATGAATGCGACTGCTGAAGCTGCTACAAAGCATGGGTATAAAATAAGATGGTGATATAAGCAACGTTCAAAGCGATTTCAATTTACGTTCTCAGAGATTGTAAATAACCAAACTTGTTTTTACTCAGCACAGCACATATCAAAGACAGATAAAATTACGCAGAACCATTTTCCCGTCTGCACAACTAAATTTGTCGCTGCAATTAACTGGCTATGGTCGGCCAGTAACCTAATAAGAGCGCTCAGCCGAGCGCTTACAAAAGTGTAATTTTCAAAGAGCAAATTGCCTGAAGGGGAAAGCATATGTGTTCTTTATATAGTTCTAGTGCAGCGTGAGCGGAGACAGTCAGTGTGAGAGAAAAACAGAGGGCGCATCTTATTTGCACAGACTTTTACAATGCTATCGTAAGTTTGAGGTGCACAGGGTACGCCACTGCTTGATCAACATCAACAGCCGAGTCGATACATCTATGTCCCTCTCTCTGTCCTTATAAACGCACTGATCTTTAAGATTTGAAGTGAATGCAAGGTTATCTTCTTATACTTGGCGACAGATCACTTACACTGCTCGCCACTTGAATAGGACACCCTGTATGCTCTCTTTAAAACTGCTTGTAACTCGAAAACGAAATGGTAGAATAACGGTATTTTTTGCATATTATCTTTGTGCAAGCATTCTTCGCTCTTTGTGGTATATTCCAAGTTTTGGAATAGAACCGTTATAAAGTTGTTTGCACTTTATCTGAGCATTCGCAAAAATTCAATGGAATTTTTGCGCCACTTGAATAGAACATGCATTTTATTTGGTCGGTATCGTTGACACGTGCACACAAATTTTGGTTTACTTAATCTTTTTGCTTTAATTGAAGTGAATATAAAATTTAAAAAAATTAAAATGGGGCGTGGCACTTCATTATCTGAGTCGGAGAAAGGAAAAATCCAAGCTTACAAGGATTCTGGCCTTTCTATTGCCAAAATAGCAAAAAAAAAGTCGACAGGAGCCGTCACGCCATAACAAATTTTTTAAATAATGAGGCTAATTATGGTAAAAACATGAAGGGCCGCACCCACAGTGTGCTTACCATCGCGGACAAGCGACTTATATTAAGAGAAGCTTCCAATTCGCACGACTCTTTGGCCAAGATAAGGGAAAAATGCAACGTTAAAGCAAGTTTGACAACCATGCGTCGTGTTATTAATAATGCTACACACCTGAAGAGACTAAAAATCAAGAAGAAGCCACCACTTAACCCGGCTCGGAAGTTACAACGCCTTGATTTCGCGCGCGCACATCTCACCTGGACTTCGGAGTGGCAACGTGTTGTCTTTTCGGACGAAAAAAAGTTTAATTTGGAGGGCCCCGATGGCTACAGCTACTTTTTTCATGATCTTCGAAAAGAACCACACCATCTTGATAAGTTTCACAGCAGTGCTGAAGGTATTATGGTAAAGGGGGGCCATTTCCTATTATGGCACCTGTGAGCTTAAATTTATTCCAACCATCATGAATGCGTTGTGTTATAATGGTATATTGAAAGAGGCCTTTCCACACTTCCAAACTCTTTTTGCAAATCTAAAATGGATTTATCAACATGATAATGCCCCTATACATACGGCCCGGATTGTTAAATCGTAAATAGCGAGCCAAAACGTGGATTTATTAAACTGGCCACCCTATTCACCGGACTTGGATATCATTGAGAATGTGTGGGGATGGCTAACACGTGAAGTATATGGATCAGGTCAGCAATATTCGAGCGTTCCCGAACTAATTGCAGCTATCAAATTAGCATGGGGCTCGATATCGTTGAATTATTTGGGAAAATTGTGTGCATCCCTTCCAGACCGAATGTGTGAGGTTTTGGAGAAAAAAGGAGGCTCAACACACTATTAAAAACTTTTTTGGTTTAAAAACATGTTAGTAATTTCTTATTTAAGTAATATTGTTATTTGAAAAGGATTGAAATATTCTTAAATGGTTTTTCGATAAAGTGTCCTATTCAAGTGGTGCAAAATGAAGACTCCAAAATTCGTTACTTATTGGTTAACAATGTTTATTGTATACTTACAACTTTTGAATAATTTTGTAATTTTCGTCTAATTACTACATTTAAATAAACTTTATAAGAAAACAAAAATTATTTTCCTAGATTGCTTGGTTTAACAGCAATTAACTATAGAAAATCGACTTTAGAGGTGTCCTATTCAAGTGGCGAGCAGTGTAAATGTATATAAATTAGCCCCATTCTCAAATTCATGGAATTGATTACATGGATTTGTTTAAAAATAACCCTTTGTTTGCCATCTATTCAATCTTCTTGATAATCTTAAATCATTAAAACTTTTTTTTCTCAAATTTCTTTATTTACCCGTCGATTTACCCGTCTTTATGTCAATCATTAAGAATATTGTAAATGTTAAAATTTCTTTAAACCAATTGACCGACACCTCCTATTTATCCGTCTTTAATGGCCAACTTTTGGAAAGCTTGATCTTTACCCTACAATTTACCGGTCCACATTATAGTTTTACTCGATCGTTTGATCTAACCATTTACGCGTCTACAATTCCCATCTATCAAATCTTAATGATTCCCAAAATTCATAAAATTTGGCCAATTTCGCCAAAAATCCAAGCTCAAATTTCAATTTTTGGAAATTCAGCGATTTGTTGGACTGTTTGGGCTACATATATATACACTTCTTATATTTACCCGCCTACTCCTGTCGTCCATTCTCTTTATTATCATCTTTGGTCGTATGAAAAATTTGAAATTTTCGCGAAATGTTAAAAGTTTGATCTACACCTCTTATTTAACCGTATACATTGCCTTCGATCAAATCTTCATAATAATCTTAGAAAATTTTGGAGTGTTCAATCTACGCTTATAGTTTACCCGTCTTTATAATAATCTAAACTCAAATGAGAATTTTTGGAATTTGTCGTTTTTTACCATTTGTTCCTCACCTTTATTTACCAATGTACTCTTGGCGTCTATCAAATCTTCATAATAATCTTAGGGTCTTTATTAATTTAAACCAGTGGTGTCCAAATTGCTTAAAGCCTATCCCATGAGATAGCAACTTATAATTCTGTCGGCGTCGAGAGAGAGAGAATATACTATACTATACTATACTATACTATACTATACTATACTATACTATACTATACTATACTATACTATACTATACTATATATATCTATTCTATAAATAGTACACTCCGCGGCTTCCCAGTCGGACTTTGCAGCATGTGGTGGCATGAAATTTCACGAAAATAGTTATTACATTATTTTTTTGGCATGAAATAAGTCCATTTTCCAACATGAAAAACTCACACGTTGTTTTCTCAGCTATTCGCAAGGCTAAGAGTCAGCATATCTAGAAACTGTTCAAACTCTCTCTCTCTCTCTCTCGTGGAGATCGAACAAGAAGTAGAAAAACGAAGTTATCCCCGAACGCGTGATGAACGTTGACCAAACGAGAGAGAGAATACGAAAAAAATTATGAAGTCAGTTCGATTTCCGCTTTTGCAGAAAAAAGATGTGTTAACCGTGAAAATGAATAATAATTTTATAATTACAACTTTAAGTTAAGAAATAGTAACTTACGAATATATAAAAAAACAAGAAAGAAAGTCGGTCAAGCCCGACTATAACATACTCTGTACCCTTAACGTCGCAGCTCGCATTTGCTCACGAGTTATACGCGCTCATCTCTAAGTGTCACTCTCTCTCTCTCTCACTAAGATTGCCGTTCAATAGAATGCTGTGGTGGGTGGGGGGGTGGGGGGGGGGGGTGTAGGGTGTTTACTGGCCGTTTTTTACTCATAACTTGAGTATCGTTCATCCGATCTTTATTATTCCTTCAACAAATCGATAAATAATTTTGTTTACAAGGTATCTCTAGAAGGTACGAACGATCTATCTTCAAAACTGTAGGAGATATGACGTTTTTTCTAAATTGCGGGGGCGGGAGGGGGCGTGGCAAAAATTGAAAATAAACTTGATCTGCCTGCAAGTATAAGAAATATATGTCCCATACATGTCAAACCTCTATCTCTTACCATCTCTGAGATCTCTTCGTTCATACGGACGGACAGACGGACAGACGGACAGACAGACAGACGGACAGACGGACATGGCTATATCGACTCGGCTGTTAATGCTGATCAAGAATATATATACTTTATAGGGTCGGAAACGATTCCTTCTCCCTGTTACATACTTTTGCACAAACTTAATATACTCTATGTACCTTCGGTACAGAGTATAAAAAGTCAAAACAAAAGTATAGGTTGCCCACAAAACGCGTCTGAAAAGAGTCTTATAGGATTTTTTGGCAACTTTAAGCTCAAATTACTAAAAATCTCGACGTGATGGACCATTTCTGAAAACAGATTCGTGTTCAGCACGATTATCTAGAATCACCATCAACCCTTCAATATACTATATTTTGCATATAAAAACAAATATGCAATAAATATGCAAAATATGAAATTGTATAAAAAATTTATAAAAATGGCGAAATTTACAAAAATTATCATTCTTAAGCTTAGATTATTATAAAGAATATAAAGATGGCATATATAGACGGTTAAATGGAAGTTGTAGACCGAGCAAATGGAAGGTGTACCTTGAAAGTTCTAAAATATTGGGAAATTTCTAAATTGTTCATTAATTTCAGATTTTTATGAAGATTTTATGGACGGCTAGAGTACACGGGTAAATAAAGATGTGGAACAAATGGTCAAAAAAAAACGCGAAATTTTAAAAATTTAAATTTGAATTTAGATTATCATAAAGAAGGGTAAACCGGCGGGTAAATAGGAGGAGTATATCACATGGTCAACCTAAGATAACTATGAAGGTTGGATAGATGGCAATTGAAGACGCCTATATTAGACCAAAAACCGCGAAATTTGTCAAATTTTCATTTGACTATTTACGAAAGCGCAACAAATTTTATAGGCGCTCGGAAACTCCAGACATTTCTAGTACATATATAAGGATTGTGCATTTCACAGAAATTCCGAAATTTAAAGCGACAATATTTTTTTATAAAACTTCTAAACCTTGTTGAGGCAACTTGACCTCATGGCAGCCATTCTTCAATTAATATTCAATTCAAATTTGGATTCCCTCTTTTTCCCCACCCCCTCTTCCCGCGCACTCTCCACTCTTCCACTATTCCTCACTCTAAGCCCACTGTTCCCCCGTCTTCACTCTCTTCGTCCACTCTTAACCCCCTCTTCACACCCTCTTCACACCCTCTTCACCACCCCATTCCCCCTCTTTCCCGCCCCACTCCTTCTCCATCCCACTCCACACACCCGCAAACACTCAACCCACCTGCAGCATGCACACTCACACCCATCATACGACTATCTCAGGTATGGCGCTCAGCCAACATTTTTAACTAGGCGCTTTTGCTTAGAGCGCGAGAGAGAGTAAACGACACACATTCACTCAAATAAGGTATGCGTGTAGAACAAAAAACCCATGCAGAAACAACAATAACAGAAATGTCTGGAGAACATTTGAGAGCGTAACTCTTATCCCTTTGCGACTGTTGGTGGTTTCATTTATGTATAGAGACAATAGATACCAGTTACAGAGAAAATAGAGAGTTATATCCCAGACAGACAACGTTGTCTTCCTGTACTTCAAAACAGTTTGATTCCAATTCTTTTAGCCATTTTTGAATCAAACATGTTTTTTTATCGCTTATTTTCGGCGTTTTAATCAATTAAAAGTTGAATTGATGAAGTTGATTTTCAAAGTGAAACTGACTTGCAAAAAAATCAGAAAATCTTGAGCACAGAATCACAAAAAGAACACATTAACCCTGGCCCATTAGGATTGTTATGTATCTGAAATATGTCATTTCATAAAAAAAATAGGTTTTTTACATATTTTGCATATTTTTTATGCAAATATGCAATTTATGCAAAATGATTTTTAGCGGACTTAGATCGTTTTTCAATAAAAATAAGATGTGTGCAATCAGAACTTAAATCGGACATGCGGTTCAAAATATGCAAATATGTAAAATCCGATGTCTAGTTATTATATGTATTCAAAATGGAATACCTTCGCTAAAAATAATCGTACATTTTTTTGGAATAGTTTATTCAAAAGTTAAGAAATAGTAACTTACGATAATATAAAAAAAAAATTAAAACAAAAGTATAGGTTGCCCACAAAACGCGTCTGAAAGGAGACCAATAGGATTTTTTGGCAACTTTAAGCTCAAATTACTAAAAATCTCGACGTGATGGACCATTTCTGAAAACAGATTCGTGTTCAGCAAACGAAAATTATCTAGAATCGCCACCAATCTTTCAATATACTGGACCTTGTTGCCTAGTGTTATTATCACTAAAATTCTAATAAATTTTTTACTTGAAACAGGTCACTTTTTTGTATACACTTGTGTCTAAAAAGTGTTAATCGCTTTATAATAATTTAGATAACTTTTGTATAGAATCTAAATAACAATTTTTAGATGATGCTTTAATTGCTTATTTCAAACGTCTTTCTACAATTCAAAACAAAAGATCATTACACAAATTTGTAAGATTTCAGAATGCTTATAAAATTGTTAGACCGAACGTACAAATTAGGACCGGAACAGGTTTGGTTCAGCAATTTTCTCAACTTTGGTTAAAGGTTGGGTTCACAGTTAAAAAAGTCGTAATTTCGGGTTCAAACCGGTTCGATTATAATTCACATTTTTATTCAATTTATAGTTCCCAATCTCTATTAATGTCTTCTATAGCCCTAAAATTACAGCGCACACACTCCACCAAAAAATAAATGCAAGACAAAAAAAGGTATACGGGACGATATGACAAAACAAATTCCCATATATTCAGAATAGCTCCCAGACACACACACACATAGACAAACATGTCACCCTCACACCCCTCGATGCCAAAAGATATCGCGTTGGCTGTTGCGGCATCGCTTATATAGACTTATAGTCTCGCATATTGACCACGACGCGGCAATGGTGTTGGTAGCGAGGCGACAGAGTCAGCAACACCTTCAACCTCTGAATGGACGCTAGGGGATTGATTTTTAACGAGCATGAACTCTCCTCTATCTGTTTTTATTTTGCCTGCGCTTAAATTTTTGGGTGTAAAAAATTATGGGAAAACAATTTTTAATGGTATTTAATTGCTGCAAAAATAAATGGGCACGGTTAAGGGTCTTTTGAAAGTGCATACAAATCGTGCAAATATTTGCTTTAAATGGCCTGCATGGGCTTTTGCGTTTTGAAGTGCCAGGCCAATTAAACTCGAAGTTGAGTATCATTGCACTAGCAGGTCTAATTTCTGGCTCAAATAAGTATATTCGATCTTTGTAAAGTTTAAAAAGTGTACAGGAACGGACTACAATCCACGAAATCAGAGATCGAGTATTTGAAAATTTCACTTACAAATTCAGGTACAAATTGATTGCAACTGCCTGGGGGTAACAACGCTTTAGCACATCCCACACAACAATTGAGCGCCTTTCGCCGCTTTGGTTATTTTTTGTTTATTTTCTTTTTGGGTGGGGCAAAACTTTGGACACGCTCATAAAATTGCTCGTTTAACTCATTTAACTTTTTGTTGCTTTCGGGGGTTCTTCTCTTCACACTTCAGTTTTTTTTTTTTTAGAAAGTTTTGCATAAATTGTTGCAACAAGAAAAGTTAATAATGCCAACAGGCAGAAAGTCGTGCTGGGGCGACAATGAAAATAATTCAATTAAAACACTTTTCCCAGTTATCGCATGTGTGCATGCTGCAGCGGTTGCTAGGGTGTCTTCGAAAAGAGGTTGGTTGTCTTCCTTCAGGGCACTGCTTTTCATTATCACCTACACACAGTTAGAGGGACACGGCGGGCGAGATCCTCTGGTTCCGTAACTCATTCGGCAGTGGGGTGGGTTGTTGCCATTCCATAACTGCATCCACACAAACTTTAAAAATAGGACCTCTACGGAATTTACAAGTTACAATTACGCCCAAAACCAAATTAACACATAGACTCGGTACCGACCTTCCGCAGGTCGCTGTGTATGTGTTTGCATGTATGGGTGTGTTTGGATTGGCCGCGAGCAAATTTTGCATAAAGTTTTTTGGCTGGTTCCAGTCTCAGTGCCCTTTCATGTGGTCAGGGTTCTCCGTGTTACTCCTGCAATTGCGACATCTATGCCATGTTTACTTTGCTACTTAGAGCCAGAGTATCCTCCGTTCGCCCCTTACCCACTGTTGTTGCTTAAAGCCACAAAGTAGCTTTTGGTTCCAGAGAAGTTAAATGTTGTTGCTGGCCCAACTTAAGTCCGTGACTCCTGTATCTCTATCTGGTTCTGGTCTGTGTGGTGTTTTGTCTATTATTTTAAGATTTGATTGGTTTGCCCTGGGATTTGGGGCTTGTGTCATGTTGATTTTGTGTCGTGTCGTGTCCAGTGTTCCTTGCTCCTTGTTCCTGTCTCTGACTGCCTTGTCTTGTTTGGTCAGTCTATATGCCAGTATTTACATTTTCATATTGGTCATTTATGTCTTTAGTGTAGCGATAAACATTTATAAATGATGTGGGTTACAGATACCTTCTTGAGACAAATTTTAATTGGTTCGGCAGCTAACTTGCATACGTGCTTGTAGAGGACACACTTCTCTGCTTGTCATAAAGTCAGTCAGATTCCGCACATCAAGATACGCAGACAAAAGTCGGATTTCTACCAACTACTAATCACTACTCAAAAATCATCAAAACCATACTACGATCTATTAATGTCGACGGGATACCTTATCGACGTGGTTGTGCTTTCTAACTTCCGCTTTTGGACTCCCCACTTCCCATAGATAGTATTGCAGAAGTTTGCAACGCATAGAAATATTAATTTCCGACCCATTACCTATATTTGTATATTCTTGATCAAGGCGGAGTGCTGCGTCGATTAAGCTTTGTCCGTCCGTCTGTCTGTCTGTTTCTACGCAAACTAGTCTCTCAGTTTTAAAGCTATCGAGCTAAAATTTTACACAGAGTCTTTTTTTTACTGCACGCTGCTACTATGTCTGAACCGACCGGATCGGATGACTATATCTTATAGGTGCCATAGGAACCATCGGTCGAAAAATGGGTCTTAGTGAGAAAAATGTTGTATACCCTTGTAGAGGGTATATTAAAATTGTCGAGTTGTTTGTAACGCATAGAAGGAAGCATCTCCGGCCACATAAAGTATATATATTCTTTATCAGCATGACGAGCTGAGTTAATATAGCCGTGTCCCTCAGTCCGTCCGTCTGTTTCTATGCTATCTCCTCCGTCAGTTTTAAAGCTATCTTAACCAAACTTTGCACGAAGTCTTTTGGTACAAATACACTGCACATTTGTCGGAACCGGCCAGATCGGATGACTATATCAAATAGCTCCCATAGGAACCATCGGTCGAAAATATTGTTTTAGTGAGAAAAACTTTTTTGTCTTCAGCGCAAACGTCCCCAAACCTCGTATTTATAAGTTTTCTATGCTTTCACATAATTCCACCAAGTTTGATAGGACAACTATATAGTACAGCTGCCATAGAAATTGGGTGTAGAAAATGTATACAGGAGGCCTTGTCAAAAATGTGTACATTTGGCCGAATGTACATATTTGTTTCAGTGGAATCAGGCTACTAATTTATATAAATCAAACAAGCTACAAGGGTTATATACCCTTACTTAGGTAGAGCCGAAGTTAGCTTTCCTCTATTTTTTGTTTTCAATATTAGGGTCCTTAAACTCGGCCATTATAAATATTATATGCTTTTAAACAGACTTGCAAATTTTGGTCAAGATCGGATGACTGACTCTTATGGCTGCCATAGCACCGATCGGTCGAAAAATGGGTCTTAGTGATCAGTGCGCTCTCTAAGTCTCTCTCTCTCTCTCTCTCTCTCTCTCTCTCTCTCTCTCTTTGGTTATGGGTGGGGTGGGTGGTGGGTGTTAACTGACCGTTTTTTGCTCATAGCTTGAGTATCGTTCATCCGATCTTTATCATTCCTTCAGCAAATCGATAAATAAAAAATAAAAAATAAAATGAGTACTAGATATCTCTAGAAAAAACGAACCATCTATCATCAAAACTGTAGGAGATATGACGTTTTTTCCAAATTGCGGGGTCGGGAGGGGGCGTGGCAAAAATTGAAAATAAACTTGATCTGCCTGCAAGTATAAGAAATATATGTCCCATACATGTCAAACCTCTATCTCTTACCATCTCTGAGATCTCTTCGTTCATACGGACGGACGGACAGACGGACAGACAGATAGACAGACAGACGGACAGACGGACATGGCTATATCGAACCGGCTGTTGATGCTGATCAAGAATATATATACTTTATAGGGTCGGAAACGATTCCTTCTCCCTGTTACATACTTTTGCACAAACTTAATATACTCTATGTACCTTCGGTACAGAGTATAAATAGCATTTGCAAGGGTATAAAAACTTCGGCACAGACGAAGTTAGCTTGGCCTTCTCGTTGAATATAAAGACGAACGGCTTCAAAATCTACTCGCTAGAAAAATTCTACAAAAGAATGTATTTTGGACATGAAATGGAAATCTCGAGGTCTCAATGTAACGGACTATGCGTACAACTGCTGGCTACAATAAAATGTACACAGAAGGATGTATATGTGCAGATATGCCAGATGTAGTATGTTGAAAAGTGGAAAGCCTATCTGCCCACTCTGCAATACAGGAGAATCTAAAGATATCCAGCATTTTCTTGAAAGATGTCCTGTACTAAGAGAGTTCAGAGTCCAGTACCTTGCCATCCAGCCATCGTAGATACAAGCGACTTAATCGATGTGCCTAACTGTTCAAGCGCAAACGATTGGGCAAATTTATTCAGGTTCCTAAAACCAGCACGAGAGTATAGAAATCAAATTTTATCTGTATTATTGTAATTATGTCCAACGAACTTCAACGTCAAAGCTGTATAAGTTCTTAAATGTCTAAATTTTATATTTGTAAAATTAAACAGCAGACGGCTGAAAGCCATGCCTACATTAATTTATATGTTCATCTTAAGCTAATCGTTCACTGTACAACACTAAGGAAAAGAAATAAATTACTACTACTACTACTAGACCACGATAAATACCATGGACCAATGCACTATGGGCGATTAGCCAAATTTTGTGGCATAAACTCTAAAAATAAAGCTAGGCCCTTGAAATTTTGTGTATGTGTCTTATATTAAACTAGAATTTCGAAAAAAAATGTCGTCAATTGGGCCACGCCATAACTTCCCGCCCTCACAACTACCTGAAATGGTATAAACAACACTTCAATTTTTTTTAGAAAAATCGAACTTTGTGCAATTCGGCACATTTGACAAATCGAAACATAGTAATTATGTGTATTAACCACGCCCCCTGCCACTTGCCCCTTCCCAACCGCAACCCCACTACAATAGATGAAAAATTAATTAATTTTTTTCAATTTATTTTAACAATATAGTTAGCACATTTTTACTTTATATTTCCTCTTCATCTAAAACAATGGAATAAGCTTTATCGCAATCTTCTTCGTCATCAGAATTAGCTGGCGTGTCCGAATCGTTGTTATAAAGATCTGATCCAAATGACGAAGAACTCATTTGTTGGGTTGGCAACTCCAAAAGACTTATTACTTCTTTTGGTAGGGGTTTCTTTCTGATTATGCCGTCCTGATGCCGTCCTTAGCTCATCATATCCAGGATATATATCGCAGCCGTGTGCTTTATTTAACTGCTTTATGTTTATGTATTGTTGTTTTGTAAGTCCATTCTCCAATAAGAAAGCTAATGCTTCAGTATTCGTGATGGAAATATGTCCACTCCGCTTTTCCAACTGAAGACTTTCTGATTTTTGCTCTGTCATAGCTTGTTTCAAAATTCCGGAAACTTCAATATCCTTTCTTTTTTTAGCAGAGGCAGAGGCTGCATGTAAAAGTAAAGGCGTTGAGAAATTAGTCTGTACGGCAAGTTCGGAAGCCAATTTTTTTTTCAATCGTGGCCCTGCCTCAGTATAGCTTAATTTTGGTCGTCCAATATTGGAGGGTGATGATCTTGCGGTATTTTCATGATCAATTTCCACTTCCAAAATTTTTAAAAGCCATTCTACCAAGCACTCGGTCTTTAATCTTGACAGATGTCTTTGGCATTTTGGCAAATATCGATTTATATGAGAGATAAATCCTTTAACTTTGGCTTTAACTTGATCTATATTTTTTAGGCTTAAATCGTTTTTGTTGATCTCTGCTTTAATGTATTCAGTTATGGCATCTGCATTTCGATTGTTTCTGTCCCAAATATCGATCAGAGTTTCGTGCGAAAACTCATATGTGACTGAAAATGCAAATTATTCGATAAAGCGCAAAAATGCGCAAAAGAGATTAATAACACTGTATACCAGGGGCCTTAACAAATAACTTGCCATTTTTAGTTGCTTGCGCCTACATGCGCAGCAAAAGTATTACTCCACGGAACACAATTACATTTGTTATTTTTCTGCTAAAAACACAATAAACAAAACAATTGACAACAACAACAAAACAAACATTTCTTTTCTTATCACATCAGATATCAATTTTAGATACCGTCAGCTTCGTTTTCCATATTAAACTTGATTTTTTGCTTGAAGCTTTGCCTATTTATTTACTTTGTAAATATAATGAACTGGTAACGTCATTTCGCACAAAGTGCAATGGTGAAGAATATAGTAAAGACCTTAATGAACGGTTCAAACCACTTTCCGTTACTGACAAATTATTAAATCGCGGAAAAATACTAACAAGGATCAAAAATAGTAATAATGCCAAACAAACTTTACTCCCAACCATCTTCCCACATTCCATACGACATCACTATACCCTTCAGCATGGTTCATTTCAGTTTTCTGAAAAACCAAGATAAATACAAATTTTTCGCTTTCTTGGTCGGGAATAGCATTCACATTTCTAAGATTTCTTTTATACATTTCCTAATAATTATTTGCTTAACTGCTTTTTAAATTAATATCTTTTTAAGGGCATCTTTACTGATAGTTTCATAAGCGTCATCTCTTTTATAACTTCAGTTCTTAGCCTCTAACCAAGAAGCTGTAAAGTGCTAAGTGCTTACGCAACATTTGAGCGAGTTGGTGTATTCCAATTTGCCAGCTTTTGCCTAGTGTTTTGTCACTAATTGCCTTGGCCAGAGCGCAGAGTGCAAGTAATGATTATGGCCAGAAGAAGATCTTGGCCAAGCACAAAGGCCTCTGGCCAAGTGCCAATTAGCAAGCAAAATAGATTGTAGTAAATTTTAATGACATACACTGGACGGACTTTGCATAGTTGCTTCCGTTTCTGGTCTCGGCCTGTTTTTTGTAGGAACTCCTTGCAAGAAGTCAAAGGCGTTGACCGCTTGCTGCATCATTGAATTTAAAATACACACACACTGAGTGTGTCCACTTCAATTAAAAAGACTTTCACCCACTGCAAAAAAAAAAAAACGTGGAGTACGATGAATGAATGAAAGAAAGAAGAAAGGAGAAAAACACTTCCGCTTTACTTTGCTTTACTTTTGTGTGCGCCTTGGTAAACGTTTGCAATTGCTTTGAAATTGCGCAGACGTGCAGTGCCTAACGGGACGACAACAACCAAAAAGAGAAAAAACTGTCTACCTCTACGATGACGATGACAGCGACGGCCATTGCAGCACAACATGACTTCCGTTTCCGCTGGGCCCCTATATGTATGTGAGACGAAAACAAGAGGACGAGTACTGGGTTGGACATACATACAGCCAGCCAAAGTGAAATCAATTCAAAGCCTGCTGCTTCTCAATTGCCTTTTTCGACCATCAACATCATCAACGCCATCATCATAAGGTCATCCTCTAACCCCCGTCCACCTTTCACCATCGTTTCAATTGAGGTCTTTTCTTTTTGACAGTGTGGACAAGCCACTTGAACAACTTTTGTGTAGCAAAGAAGTGGAAAATTATTTGCTAGCTAACACCAGCTGTGGGATTTTAAACTACGTGCCATTCGCCCAAGCGGATACAAGTGCGAAATGGATTAATCTAAGACCAGTTGAAGCAATCGGAAGGAATACGCTCTCACTTGGAAACCACAATATGACTAAAACTCAAGTATATTCATTCATAACGGGTTGATTCTAAAATGAATTTAAGCATTTTCATGTAATCAGCTTACTTAAAGTAAGATTTTTTAAAAAGTTCAGTTTCCAAAATTCTTTACCAATTGCTAATATGCACGATCAATTACCAATGCGGCTGCTCCACTCAAAAAATTGGGCAATGAAATGCACAGTAACAGGCAATAACGAGACGAATAACGCACCACCTCAACCCAAAACCCAACGCCGCATACAACAGTAAGTCAAGGCTTGCATTTGTGGGTGATGTTATCCTCCTCCTCCATACTGCTACTCTGGCCACACAATCCTTCATTGTTGTTGCAGGCATCCAGCCAGTCAGCCCGGCAGCCCCAACGCTGAGCGATAAAATAAATTTGCATATGAATTGAGAATTAAGAACATTTTGGACATCGTGCAACCTTCGCTTGTTCCCTCACCATCTCCAGCCATCTCCATCCCATATTTGATTGGGTTGCCTTGGACTGAGACTGGCTGCTGTTTGGCCTTTGAATTAGAATCCACATACACGCGCCCACATTCCCAAACCCATTCCAACACATCCAAAAGTGTGAATGGCTTATTTCCTTGTTGCCTTTTTGGCCGCTTTTTTGGAATTTGCATTTGGGCTTTTTGTGTGCGAAAATTTTTATGCGCTTTGGCGATAGAAAAAAAAAAGAAAACAACTCGTTAGGCTATTGAAATTGAAAATGTTTTTCAACTGAAGCGATAATAATGGTGTGGAGATTATGGTCTGGCATAACTTTGTTATGGGGGAAAGTTATGGGTCAAATGATTGTGACTTTGTTTGCATTTTTGATAATTGGATTTTTATTGTTAGGCTTTCACTTGATGAACGTTCTTTTAGATGGGCAATCAAAATTGAAAAACGAGAGTTCTCTTGCGCAATACTGCGTAGATTCGAAAACTTTTCGCTCCTCTCAAGTCCCCTTTCCTAAACGTAAGTATTACTAAAACGAAAAGCTATATTCTATTTTTGCATCAAGAATTTTCGATCGAATCGAGTGGATCGTAAAAACAAAAAAAAATGTGCTGAGATAGCCAAAAACGACAAAAAATTTCCAATTTGTTATTTTTAAGGTAACCTCACACTCTTATCCAGCTGTGATTAGTTTAAAAAAATGTATGAGAATTTGAAAACAACAACAAACAATGCCTAAGTTCGTAGCGAGGAGGCAGCTTTCCCCCTAAATCACATAATTTGGGTCTGAAAACTTACTAAAAAGTGCATATGTTACAGTGAGCCTGGGTGACGACTCCAGACTAGCGTGCCAGACTAGAAGATCAGAGTCCCCCAGGTACCAATTTGAAAAGCACACTGTCGGGCGTGACGACAATTCCCCCTTGGTGAGGGGCGAAGGCCATCTAAAACGTCTGATGATCTTCGGGTCACAGCATCCGGTTGGTATGCAGAATTAAATTGAGACACAGCCCGATATGTACGTAGCCCGTCATGATGATCCTCGTTCGAGGCAAAATGTTCAAATCTTCCATTAGAGTGGCAACAGTTTTAATTGCCTTTTTTGATTGTTGGAGGTGCCCTTGCCGCCAAAACGAAACACCCCTCTCCAGACGCCATAAAATGCTTTCATTTGCTTTTTATTGGTGAGGTCTCAAAAAATTACCTTTGCCCCTACGGCATTTATCAGCGCCATTTTTTCTTCCTCATGAAAGCGCTTTAAACGATTTTTACATTTCTAGAACCTTGTAGAGGGTATATTAAAATTGTCCAAATGTTTGTAACGCATAGAAGGAAGCATCTCCGACCACACAAAGTATATATATTCTTGATCAGCATGACGAGCTGAGTTGATATAGCCATGTCCGTCAGTCCGTCTGATTCTATGCGATCTCTTCCGTCAGTTTTAAGGCTACCTTAACCAAACTTTGCACGAAGTCTTTTGGTACAAAGACGCTGCACATATATCGGAGCCGGCCGGATCGGATGACTATAGCATATAGCTGCCATAGGAACTATCGGTCGAAAAAGTAGTTTTATAGAGAAAAACTTTTTTGTCTTCAACGCGAACGTCCCCAAACCTCGAATTTATTAGTTTTCTATGCTTTAACATAAATAAACCAAGTTTTATTAAAATCATAATCATACTATATAGTGTAGCTGCCATAAAAAAGATAGTTCGGAAAAAGTCTTAGTAGGAAAAACTTTTTGGTTTTTAATGCTATCGCTCCCAAACTTGTTACTGGTCAATGTTATATACTTCCACACAATTCTGCAAAGTTTGATCCAAATCGGACTAAAGTGGCCATAGGAACGATCGGTCGCAAAAGTAGCTCTAGTAAGAAAAACTTTTTTGTTTTCAAAGCAAACGCCACCAAACCACCATTTTTACATAATTTCACCAAGTTTAATGAAAATCAGACATCTATATGATATAGCTTTTTGTTGATTTTCAGAAGAGAAACTAAATAATCATAGCGTTGCCACATCGACAGCTTGTGTAGGTTGTAAGCACAGCCGATTTGCTGAACTGAGTTGAAAAAGTCCGCTGATGAGAGAATTTGGTTATTCTCGGACAGTGTACGTACATACCCAATTGCTATTCCAAAATTTTGTTATTAATATCTGTTGATTTGTGTTGATTATATAAAATTATACTCAACCATAGAACTTGAAATAAATAACTTGCAACACATTTTTTCGGACAACATCGAACAAATTCAAACAAAAAAGTACAACAAATAATAAATATATTAGCAAATAAATTAGCACTCTTTTTCATTAGTTTTTTATATTTTTTAATTTTAAGTGCCTCAAAACTTTCTCTACCAAGGATCACAAAGTCGCGCTCACTTGTGGTAGTACATCATGTGACTTAGAAAGCTGTGAGGTGATTTTGAAATTCTTTAAATTTTAATTTGATAAAACATTTTGAATTCAAGCGGCTAGCCGATCAGTGTGACCCTACCATTTGGCTGCCTTGGCATGCCGTTTTGGGTATTTTTTAGGGTTTTTTTAAGCCTTTGTGGTCCCACTATAGCTTACAATCCACTTAACATAAATAACTGGCAATTTTCTGACATACATTTTTATTTGTTCTGTAAATAGGCCTTGACCGTCTAAATAAATAAATTTAGTTAGTTTGGGTGCCCAAACAAAACTCGAACAGCTGTTCATAGCATTCACAAACTCAGAGCTATGTGGCAACCAGTGTTGTGAACATAGTGCCATCGATAGTTTGAACATCGATAATATTCCAGTAGAATCGATAGTACTATCGAAAGAATTTGATTCAAAAATTTGTCCATTATCCTTCTCCGGAACTTGTGCCAACACCAAATGCACAAAATACACACAGTACAAATGCATATGCAAAACTTTAGAGTCGAAATATTTAAGATGCGTTTACACTTATCATATATCTCTAAATAGTCGGTTGTCAAAATTCTTTAAAGAGAAACTCTTATTAAATTGAACCTGTCCCTTTACATCAAAGAAGGCTAAATTTTCTAAATATTTAGAGTTTGGAGAGTCTCTTGAGAGATATATGACAAGTGTAAAGGCAGCGTTAGAAAATGTAGCCTTCTTTGATGTAATAGAACCGAATATTTAGAGATAGTCGCCTGTTGGTTTCTCTCCGTACACAACGTTAAACGTCTGACGTCAAACCTTTTTCGAGTGGTTTTACAACGTATTTTTTTATATCGAGTATTTCGTTTGCGAGCGCTTATTGCCGTTCTCCGTACCGTGCCGTGCTTAAGGGCGGAATGGGTACTCTCAAGTTTGCTTTCTGCTAACATAAAGTTAATATGTGAACTTAAATGTAAATTCTCCGTTAATTAACATAAGGGAAGGAGATTAAACGTTTCTTTTCCTGAGTAAAAGAAATATTAAAGTTGGCCAGGGCCAACGTTAACTGACGCTCTCGCTTACACTAATTAAAATAGTTTAAAGAAACTTTGTTTTAGCTCGTTTTAATCAACTTTTTAAATAAAAATCAAACGATCAAATTTTCTGCATTCTTAATTCTTTTCAATAATCTCTAATATTAAAGCTACAAAACTTTTTCTTGCTGCAATGTTGTTGATATTGCACAAAAAAGTGCACAAGAAATTGACTAAATAAATCTCTGCTCATCTCCCAATGCAATTTAATTTTTCTTTCATCTTCATCCGTTGCACTAAACTAAATGCGTTCCCAATAAAGCTAAAGTCACCGCAATGCGTTCAATCTAAATGCATCATTTCCCATTAGCATATGTCAAGTGTAAAGTTACTCCTTTGGCAACACCTCCAGTTTCTCTCGTCGGGAACATATCCTTTTTGTCCTCCCTTTCAGTTGATGCCCAATAAAAACACACTCAAATACTTGAAAACGCCCCCATCAATGAGAGTTCCGTTCGCTCTTCCAACTGCATGGCTAATTACTACTACGCAGCGAGAATTTTCATTACAGGCGACGACGGAGTAGGGAAGCCCTGGAGGAGCTCAACCACTCGAGTGCAGGCGTAATGAAATCTTGGAGCTTTCGTAATTGTGCTGGGCGAAAATTTATTAGAAAATATTTACGGAGCACTTGAAAAAACTGAACGGGGCTAAAATGTAGTCAAAAGGCATTTAAAGCTAGGGCCGTCCTTAATGGAGGATTGAGGTTGCAGTTAAAGCGGGAAGTTTTGCGGTAGCGAATAAAGTAAGCAAAAGTAGGATCAGAGTAATAAGAAACGAGAGCGTAAGATAAAGTCACGCCTCCTAAAATATATGCTTACCTAGAGAAGTGCTTATTAAAGCTGCCTTTACACTTATCATACATCTCTAAATAGTAGGTTGTCAAAATTCTCTAAAGAGAATCTCTTATTATATTGAACCTGTCAAATAACGTTAAAGAAGGCTAAATTTTCTATATATTTAGAGATATTTGATTTGCTATTACACTATTGTCAGAGAGTCTCTTTAGAGATATATGACAAGTGTAAAGATAGCTTAAGTATTAAATGAATTAGATAACAGAGCATTAACAGTATGTTAAGTTAACAGCTTAACAAATGAGATGCAAGCCATGCGGTCAAAAGGTAAAGCCCTATACGGACATTCGACGTTCGTAATTTAGCTAACTTTCACACTGGGTCACACTGCTCGAACATCTGTATTTTGATTTGATGCCAAGATGATTTTTTGTAAAAGGTAGGCCACTTCTCCCCAAGTCTTGTTCACAAAATTTAAGTCCGAATGTTTGGGGTGGGAAAGATCCAAAATGACTTCCCGCTCTTTCACCGCAAAAATTAAAGAAATTTTTTTTTCGTGCGAAAACATTTCCAAACGACTTATATTATATTTTTTTAAATCATTTTAGCTTTAAGCACTCCATCTGATCGACGTAAGCAGAAGCAGAGTAACTTAACATGGTGCATTCTCTATGAGGTGTCAGCTGCTCAAAGCACAATAAGTCCCACAGCCAATTTACATAGTCTCCACAAATGTGCTGTTAAGTGTAACATTTACCCCCTCTTCCCATGCTCCCTCCACTCTCCCCCCCCCCCCCCCTCTACCCCGTCCGTCACACCATCCCACTCCTCACCACCACACACACCCAAAGAGCGCAACTGTTATTCTTTTACGACTGTTAAAGTTGCCATGATACAACTACAACAGATATGGCGCTCATCCAACATTTTGAGCTAAGCGCTTTTGCTCAGAGCGCGAGAAAGAGCGGGTACATTTGTATACACTTTAGATAGCGACGCGCTGGACTCTGATGTATGAATAGAATAGACAACAGTTACAGAGAAAATAGAGAGTTATATCAAATCTTAGATCTCTAGGGTAAGCGATATTGGCTGTGGGTTGATAATCTGTTAGTCAGTCAGTCGGGCCTACTGATTTATAAGTATAGATAAGGGGGTATATAGAAGTGGGCGAAGACATATCGCTGTTTACATGCCGAAGCTGAGGCCAAGAAAGTGAACAGGCGTAACATCAATGCAATCTAAAGGCATTTTTTTGACAACAAAACGTACCCAAATGAGAAAAATGGCGCTTGCGCGACTTTGCATTCGAAAATCTCAAAATGGGTTATGAATAAGTGAATTATGAATAAGGTTATGAATCAGTACTTTGGTTTTTGGTCTTTTTTGGTCTCGGTGGGCTTTTCTGTGGAAATGCCCATATATCGTATAACTGCCTGTTGCGAAAGAATGTTAAGTTTGAAATTAACCGCCACATTGTGAAAGAACTTGACGATACGTTAGTATATTTGGTATTTTTTAAGTTCAGCCATGTGGGCAGTTCAGTAAAATGACAGACGTGTTTTGTACAAAAAAGTTTAAGTTTACCGTTGCAAAATAAATAAATACAAATTAAATAAAACTTGGAAGTGTTTAAGTGTAAACGCTGACATTGCACGACCCGTATCAGCAGGAGTTTGGGGAATTCGGTGAACAGTGCCAGTTTAATTATATATTTTTGCCCCTAGACAGGTAACTTCCCCAACACTGTCATATAATAAACTGGCAAGTCGAGTGTCGAGTAGAGAAAGCCATAGCCTCCAGAACGGACCACAGTTTATAGTCCAATGGATTCAGGTCTGGGCTACCAGCAGGCCAATTATCCGTATAAATGAAGTTAGGTACATGGGTTTTAAGCCATGTTTGAGTCGTTTTTGTGTGCGATGATGAACAAAAACAAATTTTTTTTACTTGTGGCTGGCGCTTGAATCAGCCGCAATTAATTAAAAAAAAAAGAAACGGAAAACAAAATTTAAAACAAGAGCAAATTATAAAAAATTAATATTATAAAATTTATTCAATAGAAAAATGGAGTACAACAATGGAAAAGAACTGGATGACTCCAGATTGCAGGCCAGTTATTCGAAAATGCGGCGCATGCCAAAACCAAATTGAATTTTGCAAATGCCTAAAGCCGGCCATAAAAATTGTGTTTTCTGGAAGTTTGGCGTCATTGAGCAGGCAGCAGAACCGGGACGTAATACAGCTCTTTAATAAAAAAGAGAAGGAAACCAAGGAGAAATACCTTGCGATAGGGTACAAAACAGGCTTGGAGGAAGCGCAGGAGAAGGCGAAGAATAAGGAAGACAAAGCATTAAATATTATGGACACAGAATTGTAAAAAATTCCACATATTTGTATTAGAAACGTCTTTAATATATGTTGATATTTATGCATGCTTTTCATGCATGCAGTCGCTGGCTAGTCTTTAATGCGGCTAGATCAAAGCTGGTTCAAGGCGCTTTATTTTCGCACACCAATACACACTCACTTTTTGGCCTCGCTCTCGTTGACTAACGCTGCCCTAGACCTAACTTAGTAAATATTTCATACATACACTCAAAAAACAACTCGCCCTAAAAAGTGTAATCTTCGCTCTAACCTTAAGAAAATCGAAGTAAAAAAAAGGCCAATGGCGCATCGCCTTGTTTTTAAGAAAATTCTTTCCTAAAAATAGAAAGAGACTACCGACAAACGTGGTTGTTGTTGTTGGTCCAACGCCGCCACCCACCCCATCCCATCCCAACACCCACCCACTTTTTGCTAAGCACTTTTGAAATAAGCATTACCAATTTTTTTTACTTACTTACTTTACTGGGACTTCAATTCGGGACCTCTCTCAAATACTGATCACGCCCACTCGACTATTAGCCTTTAGCAAGACGTAGCGTCGAAACCATAGTTAAGAATGTACGCAATTGATCGAGTGGACAAGGCATTCGTTTAAAAACCTCGGGACCTGGAATGAAGTCCCCCGAAATGAAGTCCCCATAGGAGGATAGTTTTTCATATTATTTCATGTTTTTTATTTTGCATGGTTTTTTAATCAGCAAAACCTCGCTTCAAAATCATGCTTAAGAACTTGAGTGGTCTATTTGGCGATTAAGGACACACTTTTACCACTGTATAAGCTGCGATAGGCCGTGATCGAGTGGACAAGTCATTCGCTTAGAAAACGTAGAGGCCTGGGATCAAGTTTTTTTAATGTTTTTTTAGAACTTTCTTAAAATCAGAGTTTATATTCATAATTTTAGGGCAAAATACCATACATTTTTAACAAATATTTTCTAAAATTAAAGGCGAATTTACCCCAAAAATTAAATAAAGGCAATAAAGCAAATGCACCCCAAAATTACGAAAAAAGAACTATATTTTTCTAAATTTTAGAGTATTTTCTAAAAAATTCATTTTTAGGGCAACTTTTCTAAAATTCAGAAAAAAAAATGATTAGATATATAAATTTTTTTCCCAATTTTTAAGCCGATTTCGATTCTAGGGCGATTTTCTTAAATATAAAAAATAATTTTCTGAGTGTACCTTAAGTTCCTTTCATACATATTTATATACCCCCTAGATCTAAGCCAATGCACATGGAATGCCAAGGCATAAACAATAAGTTAAAAAAAATTTCATCATTCGCAAGAAGCGCTCCACCGCCACCTAGGGTCAGATTAATAAAATTCAAATCGCGCGCGCACTTTAAAACTTAAATTGCGCGCGCCCACAAGCGATAGGCAGCCAGCTGATCGCACCCGCCATTGTTATCGAAATCGCGCGCTCTGCCACGATCAGTGGCGATCTCTGCCACTGTCGACTGCGCCACAGTGTTGCCAAATCAGCTTTTTTTCCGTCATTTCTGGCTTTTTTTAAAAGCGTATTGCGGGAAAAATTTAGAAACAGCAGGAAGCGGGAATTCCAGCTTTTATAAAACGGATTTCGGCTTTTTTTCAGCTTTATTCTTATTTTGGAGTCATTTGCAAAACTTATAAGCAAACCGATAGTAATTGCCACCTCTAAAATTTAATTGATTAAAATGCCAAAAGTTTTCAAACAAAAAAGTCGTAAAGTCTGGCTGCAGAACCCGGAGCTTAAGGCTTTGCTCCGGAAGAATTAATCTTATACCTCTTGAGTTTACTGAAGTTGTTGCAAATGCACATCATTCTACGACCAAAAAAAACTAAACATTGTTACCATTTTGAAAGTATTTTTCGTAGAAGGTATTGGAAAATTACGATGATACTAAAGTTTTGGAGGTAATGAAAGACTTTTTGAGTTAGCCTCGATTGCGACTTAGATGTTGTTCTTGTCATGGTCCAACGCTGAAGTTGAGCGTGTCTTCAGTCAGGTTAATATAGTAAAATCTAAACTCAGAAATCTAATAGAGGTGAGCACGCTCAACTCAATATAATGTATAAGATATTGGATATTAGTGAAACTGAAATTAAGAAATTAAATTAAAATTATAGTCAGGCACGTTCTCAATTTCATTAGTTTCTGAAAAGTAAATCGAATGCAATTCCGCTTCGGTTTCGTTTTTTGTTCTCAAATCCGAATGAAATTGCTTTCGTTTTACTTTTTGCAAACTACCAGTCCAAGCGGGATCGGCACTAGATACATAAGAGCGAAACCACAATTCTATTTTTTTATGTACATCTAGAAACTGAAAGAGTGCGTAAATTGGCAATTACTTTTTATTCCACCGACCAACAAGCATTACTTTTCAAAACAAAAAACTTTTTCGTTTTGGTGTTGCGAGAACACGAATCAATTCCACTTACTTAATTAGAGAACATGCCTGAATATGTGTAGTATAGGTAGATACTGGTTATGTCGACATGAGAAATGATGCTTCGATTATAAGGTCCTTCCTAGTAACCTTAAGCTAATAGGCACAACTGAGGCCTGCGCCAAGGATAAGGACCAGGAACTTCATCACTCTAATCATATATTAAATATATAATTGCACAAATAATAAGAAACGACATACGCTTTTTATACCCTGTTCCCATTAAAAATGGTAAAAGGGGATCATGAAGTTGTGCAAATGTATGTAACAGCCAGAAGGAAGCTTCTCCGACCCTATAAAGTATATATATTCTTGATCAGCATCAACAGCCGAGTCGTTATAGCCATGTCCGTCTGTCTGTATGAACGCGTCGATCTCAGAGACCATAAGAGATAGAGACACAAATTTTGGCATGCACATAGGTGTATACCGTACCCAGTTCAAGTTTGTTTCAGATTTGGAAAATTCCACCCCCACCCCCCTTAAACCGCAAAAAACTGTCACAGCCACAATTTTAAAGTTAGAACCTGGTGGCTTAATATATACTATCCTAGGCCTTATATCTAACTACTCTCCAGAGGAAAATAAGATACGAGCAAAAACACAAAAGTTATTAAGCAATTTAGCTTATGGGAGCGGGGGGGGAGGAGGCGGCCACTTCATGCAGGTAGCGCTACCTGCGCAGGCCGCGTGTGAGCGCGCTTGTGTGTGTATGTGTGCGCTCGTATGTGTGCATGCGCCTGTGTATGAGAGTGTGTTTGCATGTGTGTCTCAATTGAACAGGGTATTTTGTAGTCGGGAAACTCGACTACAACGCTCTTACTTGTTTTACAGCTTTTTTGTTTTTTCTTTAATCTTTTTTTTAATCTCAGTCCCGCCGAAAACGGATTTTTTTTCTCGGCAAAAGTTGGCAACACTGGTACCAGTGCCTAATTGGTGGCTTAGCGCCCGGCATTAGCCGGGTTATGATGGAATAAGTATAAAGTGGTCTCGTCGCCGACGCTAGCTCGTTTTTCTCCCATAGCTTCAGTGGTGCATGCTAGCTTGTTGACGCGGAAGGTTGTGTACAGACGATTTTTTCTTAATTTTTTTCTTTTTCTTAACCCTTAGGTAGCAATAAAAAAATGAGTTATTGCAATTATTGCCGCAAGCAAGTACCGGGTGTCTTATTCGTTTACGCACCGATTTGTGTTGTATATATATATCTTTATCTATATAATATCTATTCAAAATCAAAAATCAAAATAATTATAAATAAAACTATAGAAACACTTCACCTCTTTGTATTATAATAGGCGATTTTAAACCCCTCGGACCTGTTAAGGGTTAATCAACATACTCTTCTTCCGTTTCGTTCACTCGCACTTATTGCTAGCATACGCTAAGGGACAGCTTTTTGCCGACGAGACCACCTTATACTTATTCCATCATGAGCCGGGTGAAGATTTTGGGCAAGTTGGACTCTCTTCTCTTCTCTCTTTTCATATGGAGTAATCCCCGGTCAAAGGGATCAATAGTGCGATTTTCAATCGGCATTTCCCGTTTGATTATCACCGTCGCTTGCCCGTTCCAGGCGCGCTACGCCCGTGCCACGAAAAAAGGAAGTTACAAGTTTATTAATTGTTAGGGAAATGAAACCTGAGATTTAATTATTTTGTACTGTCACGAACAGCTGTTCAGTCAGCTGTTCAGTAACGAAAGCAAATCAACTTTCAGGGATACCACTAATACCCCATGTAAATCCAAAAAAAAAAAAAACGGAAAATGGAGGCCAAGCACCCTCATTTCAACCTACAGTCACTTCGTCTTCCAGTCAGGAGGAGGTGGTTGTGGTACTGACAAAGTCTGGCGGTATGAGTCGCTCCCATCGCATCTAACAGAAACCCCAGGGATCTAGAGCCATTCAAGTAGGCGGGCCGGTTTCCTCCTCCTGTTTGATTCGCACCATCAGCATGGACGAACCGCTGTCGGAGTTGGTCAACATTCAGAGCATTAATGAGCAATTTCTACGTAGCGAGGGATTGAATACCTCTCAGTCATTGCGGGAGAATTATTATCGTTGTGCCCGACAGGTTAGTAAAGAGAACGCGGAAATGCAATGCGATTGCTTTCTCACCGGCGACGAGCAGGCCCAGGGTCATCTGTGCTGCGGTGCTGGTTGTATTAATCAAATGTTAATGATCGAATGTGGTCCCCTGTGCACCAATGGCGAACGCTGTACAAACAAACGTTTCCAGCAGCACCAATGCTGGCCCTGTCGTGTCTTTCGCTCCGAGAAGAATGGCTGCGGCATTACGGCAGAACTGCAGATACCGCCTGGTGAATTCATTATGGAATATGTGGGTGAGGTGATTGATAGGGAGGAGCTCGAACGAAGGCAGCATTTGTATTCAAAGGATCGCAACCGGCACTATTTCTTTATGGCACTGCGCGATGAGTCCATTATGGAAGCCACCTCGAGGGGTAACATATCGAGATATATCAATCACAGCTGTGATCCCAATGCCGAGACGCAGAAATGGACGGTGAATGGTGAACTGCGTATTGGTTTCTTCAGTGTGAAAAACATACTGCCGGGCGAGGAGATTACCTTTGACTATCAATATCAGCGCGATGGCCAGCGTTGCTACTGCGAGGCAATCAATTGCCGTGGCTGGATAGGTAACGAGTCGCAGTCGGATGAGGGTGAGCAAGTGGAAGGAGAGACTGAGAGTGATATCGTAAAAGTCTGAAGGAATGGTTCTGCAGAAGCATTTCTTTAGACTTCTATGATATCACTCTCCGTCCGTCCATCCACTTGCTCACCCTCATCCGAATCCGAGTTGCTACCTATCCAGCCACGGAAATTGATTGCCTCGCAGTAGCAACGCTGGCCATCGCGCTGATATTGATAGTCAAAGGTAATCTCCTCGCCCGGCAGTATGTTTTTCACACTGAAGAAACCAATACGCAGTTCACCATTCACCGTCCATTTCCGCGTCTCGGCATTGGGATCACAGCTGTAATTTATATATCTGGATATATTACCCCTCGAGGTGGCATCTATAATGGCTTCATCGCGCAGTGCCATAAAGAAATAGTGCCGGTTGCGATCCTTTGAATACAAATGCTGCCTTCGTTCGAGCTCCTCGCTATCAATCACCTCACCCACATATTCCATAATGAATTCACCAGGCGGTATCTGCAGTTCTGCCGTAATGCCGCAGCCATTCTTCTCGGTGCGAAAGACACGACAGGGCCAGCATTGGTGCTGCTGGAAACGTTTGTTTGTACAGCGTTCGCCATTGGTGCACAGGGGACCACATTCGATCATTAACATTTGATTAATACAACCAGCACCGCAGCACAATTGACCCTGGGCCTGCTCGTCGCCGGTGAGAAAGCAATCGCATTGCATTTCCGCGTTCTCTTTACTAACCTGTCGGGCACAACGATAATAATTCTCCCGCAATGACTGAGAGATATTCAATCCCTCGCTACGCAGAAATTGCTCATTAATGGTCTGAATGTTGACCAACTCCGACAGCGGTTCGTCCATGCTGATGGTGGGAATCAAACAGGAGAAGGAAACCGGGCCGCGTACTTGAATGGCTCTAGAGCTCCTGGGGTTTCTGTTTGATGCGATGGGAGCGACGCATACCGCCAGACTTTGTCAGTACCACAACCATCTCCTCCTGACTAGAAGACGAAGTGGCTGTAGGTTGAAATGAGGGTGCTTTGACTCAATTTTCCGCTTTTTTTTTTTTTATTTACTTGGGGTATTTGTGATATCCCTGAAAGTTGTTTTGCTTTCGTTACTACAGCTGTTCGTGACAGTACAAAATAATTAAATCTCAACAATTAATAAACTTGTAACTGCCGAGAGAAGAGAAGAGAGTCCAGCTTACCAAAAATGTTCACCCGGCCACTGCCGGACGCTAAGCTACGAATTTGACGCTGGTGTGCGGCTTTTATAGGCTGCTGGCGCAGTCGCCAGTGGCAGCGAACGCAGCTGACCGTGGCAGAGCGCGCGATTTCGATAACAGTGGCGGGTGCGACCAGCTGGCTGCCTATCGTTTGTGGGCGCGCGCAGTTAAAGTTTGAAAGTGCGCGTGCGATTTGAATTTTATTAATCTGACCCTAGGTGGTGGTGTGTTTTTTTTATTAACTTAATGTTTACTTCTGTGCACTCCATGTGCATTGGCTTAGATCCTGCGGGGTACATATGTACATATGGGCATCTCCACCAAAAGGTACATTGAGACCAAAAAATTAAAAGAGGTTAAAAAGAATGTATTTTATCATATTTGCATAGGAAAATAACCAAATTGAAAATAACCAATTGTAAGCCAATCTTACATTTATTCATAGCCCATTTTGAAATATTCGGTTTCACGGCCAATTTTTCTTATTTGGACATTAATATTGCAGTTTTTTTTAAAAGTGCCTACAGACTTATTTTACTTTTGCTATTAAAAACCTTTCTGAGGTTTCAAATGCTTAAAAAAGAATACACTAGAATCCATGAGAAACTATGAAATTACAATAAACCTTTAGTTTTTGCTTCGCAATTTAATGGAAACCACATGCATTTAATAATGAAAAAAAAATGGCCCATGCGACATGTCCCGTGCTAAAATGCTTAAAACTAAATTATTAAAAAACTATACATTTTTTTAAGAGACATCAATGCACAACATTCTAAAATTTAACACATTAAAATATTGTTTCAAGATTCTCTGAAATCTGCATTTGAATTGTTGCCAGCGAAAAACACTTCTGTTTTTGTCCCGTGCGAATGCATCTATCTTGAAAACGAAAATTTGCCCGAAATCAGGCTTAGCACCAATAATAGGGATAATTAGGAGTTATAAGTGAGGACTATTTTCAAAATAAAAATGCATTTTATTTTGACTTTTTTTTTACTTTTAATTTGTACGACGGTCGCGTTCGACATCATGGAAATGCCCATATGTATGAAAGGAACTTAAGGTATGTGAAGTGAAAGCCTCAGTCGCCATTGCTGCGTAACTCCAAGCTAGCCTGTATGTCCATATGTATGAAAGGAACTTAAGGTATGTGAAGTGAAAGCCTCAGTCGCCATTGCTGCGTAACTCCATGTATAATTTTATAACTCCATGATGTAATTTTATATTATACTGATAGCTTTACATAAATAAATCAAGAGAGAAAGTCGGTCAAGCCCGACTATAATATACTCTGTACAGTTCAGGCCGCCGCTCGCATTTGCTCCCGACTATAATATTATAATACTTCCAAGGAGTCACGCGGTTATCGTGCTATATTGTTGTTATACGCTCATCTCTAAGTTTCTCTCTCTCTGAGTTTTCGTCAGAGCTGAGTTATAAAAAAACAACATAGAGATAGACCCACCGGACCATCACGAAGTCTGTTTAGCCATAAAAAGGCTAATAAACAACAAATCAGCTGGCGCTGATGACCTGCCCGATGAATTGTTTAAGGCTGAAGGCAAGAAATTGGTAAGGTGTATGCACCAACTCCTTTGCCGAATATGGTCCGACGAAAGTATGCCCGACGATTGGAATCTCAGCGTACTCTGCACAATTTTTAAAAAAGGACGCCCTACTGTTTGCGCCAACTATCGTGGGATAAGTCTCCTTCCCATTGCATATAAGGTTCTGTCGTTTATTATTTGTGAACGTCTAAATCCGCTTATTAGCACACTGATTGGACCTTATCAGTGTGGCTTTAGAACTGGTAAATCCACCACAGACCAGATATTCACACTGCGGCAAATCCTGGAGAATACCCGTATGACAAAGATCGACACCTTTCATATTTTTGTTGATTATAAAGCCGCCTTCGATACACCGATAAGGTCAGGGTTCTTTGAAGCCCTGTCTACCTTTGCATGATGAAGTTGAGAAGCACGCAAAGATGGAACCTCTCCGAACCATTTTACACCAAAAGAGAGGTTTTAGGCAAGGTGATACCTTATCGTGCGACTTCTTTAATCTGCTGATGGAGTATATACTGTGCATGTGCCCAAATGCCAACTGATCGGGCACAATCTTTCGTAAAGATTTAATGCCACTCGCCAAACGAACAGAGATAGAGAAGCAGTCTAAACTGATGGGCTTAGCGGTAAACGAGGACAAGACGAAGTTCCTAGTATCCACGCGCAGTGAGTCTACGCGTCGTGGACAAGCTGTAACATTTGGAGAATACAGCTTTGAGGTTGTAAAGGAGTTCGTCTACCTCGGAATGGTGATAACCATCGACAACAACATCAGCCTGGAAATCCGAAGAAGAATCACTCTGGCAAACCGATGCTACTTCGGGCTCAGTAGGGAGTTCAAGAGTGGAGCCCTCTCTCGTAAAACGAAAAAAGCGCTATACAAGTCGCATATCATCTCAGTCCCGCAATACGGCGCAGAAGCATGAACATTAACAGCAGCGGAAAGATTCTTCGGAGGATTTATGGACCTTTAAAAGTTGGCGATGAATTTCGCATCCGAAAGAACTCCGAACTGTATGAGCTCTATGGAGACACCAGCCTAGCCAAGCGCATAAAACAACAGCGGCTGCGCTGGATAGGACATGTTACCCGTATGGATGAACAAGCTCCTGCAGGAATGGTGTACAATTTCAAGAAGAAAGACATTGGTAGAAAATTCACGAGGGGAGGACAGAAACTGAGATGGGAAGACTAGGTGCGGAAGGACATTGCCAAGCTTGGTCTAAACAACTGGAACCAGCTCGCAAGAAACAGAGGCGACTGGCATGCATTGGTAACGACGGCCGAAACTGTTAAGCGGTTGTGATTTAAATATCGGGCCATAGAAGAAGAAGAAGCTATAAAAAAAAACTCAGCTGAGCAACTCAGTTTCGCGTTTACACATGACTGAGTAGCTCAGTTGAGTCAGTTAAAGAACCATTGGTTCATTGATATATTCTGGTTCATATGAACATTGTGACGTTAATAATTGTACTATAGGCAAAGGTTGTAAAAACCATACGGACAACTTCTTACTTT
Source organism: Lordiphosa magnipectinata (assembly GCA_037044535.1). Taxonomy (NCBI): domain Eukaryota; kingdom Metazoa; phylum Arthropoda; class Insecta; order Diptera; family Drosophilidae; genus Lordiphosa; species Lordiphosa magnipectinata. Next base: position 236,971 of record JBAMBO010001434.1, read on the forward strand.
GTTGGGTCATGAAGATGATAACTTGTCTGATGCTGTGCAACTTTCAATAAGAATTGATTGGACATACATAATAAACCAAACCGATAGCAAATGTATATCGTTTGTACGAAATGCAAGAAAGTGGCAACGCCAGTACACTGCAATTTGGCAACTCTATAATTTGACAGGTGCCAGCTCAGCTTCAGCTGAGTAGCCTCATGTCTATACAGAGGCCTATTTACACTGGCTGACAGCAACTCAGACGAAAACTCGGAAAATATGACCTAAACAAATTTTTCAAACTCAGAAGCCTTTTTTTTACAATTATTTTGTTTTACCTGCTGTAAATTGTATTATAACTAAAATTATTAAAAAAAAAAAACCCAACTCCAATGCCCTTTTAAAAAGTCTCGGTGCCACAGCATCTGGCCCAGGCAGTGATTAAGTGCAACTAGCGCAGGACATGTGACACCAGCTGGAATCCTACGCTGACCTCACCAATGGTCATTTTTCTCGCTTGCCTGTCACTTGGAAAGTTGGCAATTAAATATATGCTGTGCCGGTTTTTTCTTGTATTTCCCCTCTATTTTTCTTCTTTTTTTTTTTGTGGAAATAAATTGTAGAAATAGGAAAAAAGTGCAACAGCTGTTTACCGCTATTACCGCTGACCCCAGAGATGTTGGAAGTTGGTGCACATGCAAAACCAGTTGCCTGCGACTTTTTGTAAAATTTATTTTCACACTCTCGAGGACAAGTTCTAGTAGCAGAGTTGGAGCCACATGGCCCCCAGTGTTTTGTCCTACCAGTCTTGGGCATGTCCTTCTCTAAGTGTCTGTGTGTGTGTGTGTGTCCTTTTGTCTGTTTAGTGCCGCAGTAGTCAAGATGTTGCCAGTGTACGCCTTGTCTACGGCTGCTGCTGCACTTTAATGGCTTCACATTTCCTGCAAAATTAGAGAAGTTACTTTTTGCGAAGAGTCCTTTTGTTTTGCAAGTTTCTCGCTGCTCATTATGGGGAGCTAGCCAGGCATTTCCCGCCCCTAAAAGTCTACTCCATTAAATTGTAATTTTTGGCAACATTTTGGTTTGCATAAATCTAAATGCTGGCTGACTCTGGCTCTGCGCCCTGGTGTCCTTGTGCCTCACGTTTGCTTCATGTTTCAAGTTTATTAAAAAGTCCTCAACATATTATGGTTACTTAAACTATTAAAACAAAAGGGTCTTTGTGTCCTTTGGATTCGTGGATATACCCTCATTGTCCTGCCCACCAACCACCAAATCCGTATGAGGCTCATTAACAAAGTTTTTTCTTGGTCAACAGCCCATAAAATAAATTGGATAACAAAACTGCAAAAACCTCTCTCTCGGCCAGGTAGCAAAAAACCAAACAACTGCAGCGTGACAAAACAATTGGTCCGCTTTCCCTTCGTACCTCCTGCTGGTCATGTGTCAAATCCCTCCCACACCCTTGGGGCCAGCCGCAGACAAACGGAGCGATAAGAACGAACCAACGTACGGACGAACGGCGATAGTGTCACAAAACAAATAAGTTGCCCCAAAAAGCCGCAAAAGCCAACAAACCTACAACATGTGACCACTAATGTTCAGCCACATCGAGTGGGAGTGGAAGAAGTGAGGTCCAAATGTCAGGCATTTGAAATTGCATTGTCAAAGTTTTTTCCTGGGGTAGGATGCAAATTTTTGTGTTTTTTCAAGCCTGGCTTTAAGCCAACGAAGACCAGAAACTAAATTTAGCAATAAAAGAATTTAGTTACGGCAAAATTCTGTCTGATTTACCATTAATAGCCTTGTTCCACTGGTACATTCTTAAGAACATTTACGAAATTTTCTGAATGTTAACAAAACTTGAAAATAAACTTTATTTGCCTGCCTAACTAAGATGTAAGGATGTTGATGGTGATCAAGAAAAGATATATTTCATAGGGTCGGAGATGCTTCATTATGGCTACTACAGATAGTTGTACAAACCCAATATAGTATATAATATAATGCTCTGTGTACCTTTGGTACAGAGTACAAAGTTACTTTTATGTCATATTGATGTGCGGAAATGTCAAAAAGGTTATTTATTTATTAAGGCTTATAACTCAGATCAGCTAAATTTTCGGACTGCTTATTACGATTGGTGTGTGCGCCCAGTGTAAAAAAAATGTTTAAAAATACTAACAAATGTCGAACGTGTACACTGTTTTGTCACTTCCGTTTTAATTTACCTACACAGAAACCAAATCCTAGCTATCCGAACTGAAATCAATTTCGAACTATGGCAGAAGTTGGACAATACCGGATTTTCTGAAACCAAGTACGATAGAATTGACTTGGATACGGATTTTTCAATCCAGGAATTCTTTTCTCGATGCCGACTTTAGCTCGGGAGAGCTTGACTTTAGCTCGATATAGGCTTATTTTAACAACTCACGAGATTGATTTTATATTGTCATTCGATCTCGATTTAATTCCTCAGTCAGATTCAATTAAGTACGTCCCGGATGGGAGCCCGGATATCTCCGATTTTTATACTCTGTACCAAAGGTACACAGAATATATTAAGTTTGTGCAAAAGTATGCAACAGCCAGAAGGAATCATCTCCGACCCTATAAAGTATATATATTCTTGATCAGCATCGAGTCGATATAGCCATGTCCGTCTGTCCGTCCGTATGAACGAGGAGATCTCAGAGATGGTAAGAGATTAAGGTTTGACATGTACTGGACAAAAACTCATTATACTTGCAGGCAGATCAAGTTTATTTTCTATTTTTTCCACGCCCCCTCCCGCCCCCGAAATTGGGAAAAAACATCATATCTCCCACAGTTTTGTAGAGAGATGGCTTGTGCCTTCTAGTGAAATTAAGTAATCAAGATTATTTACCGAAGAAATGACAAAGATCGGATGAACGATATCTTCCAATTTTATAAAAACAAGATTGAAAAACCTTGAAATAAGCTTAGAAATCTAAAAAAAAATATTTATCATCTCGGAACTTATCAACCAACTTATCAACGGTTTTCTGTAAAACTTCAATTGATACATTTTATGATATTTATAGGTATATAGACTTACTTTGTTAAAAAATCAAAACAAAAAAATAGAAGAAATCTAACTTCGGCTCGACTGAAGTTTTTATACCCTTGTAGCTTGTATGATTTATATAAATTAGTAGCCTGATTCCACTGACACAATTAAGTACATTCGGCCAAATGTATATATTTTTGACAAGGCCTTCTATATATATTTTTTACACCCAATTTCTATGGCAGCTATACCATATAGTTGTGCTATCAAACTTGGTGGAATTATGTGAAAGCATAGAAAACTTAGAAATACGAGGTTTGGGGACGTTTGCGTTGAAGACAAAAAAGTTCTTATCACTAAAACAACATTTTCGACCGATGGTTCCTATGGCAGCTATATGCTATAGTCATCCGATCTGGCCGGTTCCAACAAATGTGCAGCGTATTTGTACCAAAAACCTTTTGGCATGGCTTCTAAGCTCGCTTTGCCATCGGGCGTCACTTAAGAACAACCAGTAGCAGTATAAGAGCCGAGATTTCTGCCAGCAGAGCTCTTATGCTGTAACTGGTTGCGCCTAAAATTTGACGCCCAATGGCCATGGCCGTGTGGTCAGTTCCCTGAGGTACTCAGTTCAAGTCCCAGTAGCAGCGGATTAATAATTATATATGGGTGTTTCGGGAGTACGTGGTTTTCGTATAAACGTTAGCATTTCATATTATTGCTGTTTGACTTTATATGTAAAGGGGCACAAATATGCCGTTCTACTAGATCAGATGACGAAAGTTGAGAGATTTGAAACAGCGTGCTCAAAGCCAAGGAAATTTAATGCGTACGGTTTCCCTTCCATACGATCTAGTAGCCGGTCTTATTCTTTTCACTTCACAAATAAAGTAGTCCAAGTTAAGTTCGAAGTGCAATCGTTTATACGAAAATCTCTAGAGATTTGCATGACTAAAACAAATACCACCACCACTTTGACCCAAATTTCTTTTCGTATTAAAACTGAGATTGTTTCATCTTAAAGTCGAGTATAAACGATCTTAATCCAAGATTGTTGAGGGCATCCCATACGCCCATACATTGAGAATATAATCTTGCGTTAATATTATCTCGCCTGTGTCGAATTCTGACACGGTTTCGACTCGTTTGAAGACTATAATCTTACCGCAAAAGATTATTACTTTAATTTAATTTAAGAAGCAAGGAATCAATGAACGCGTTCACCAGCATAAATCGATGACAAAAAATCGACTATTTTTGTTAGACTGTGCTGGTGAACAGGCATGATGTGCAGTCATGATTGCTAATTTTCGTTATTGTGTTAGATGTGAATACATCAAAGAAATAGTTTGTTAGAATTGCAGCTGTCAGTTGTAAACAAACAAGTAATTTTGTCAAGGCAAATGCAAAATGAATGTGGAAACCTCTTTGTTATTAATTAATGAATTGGCAGAGGACGTGGATTCGCAAGTAGGTCACGGAAATTCGTGCAAGGCCCTAAAGTCTTTACTGGTTGTTGCGGAGGAGGAAAACTTGAAAAGCCGCCTCTTCAAAAAGATACAGCCCCCGCGTACTCAATTGTTTTGAAAGTACAAAAATATAGAATGGACAAATTCAAGGATTATGTCATGATGTGCCGTGCATCGTTAAGGACTCTCAGCTCATTGCCCATTAAATACTTTATTAAAATGAACATTTGCAGACCCTTCTTTGCGTTGCCCTGGATGAATTATTAGCGAAGGTAACTCTTAATAAAACCCAGCGTTATGTAATTTGGCTGCTGGCAAAACACAGGAGTTCTTCATATTACTTAATGACCGTATTGAAATAGGAAAAAGATCTGGCCATCAGATATTCGAGTTTGTTGTGTACATTCTCGACGGGATTACAACAAGTTTTAAACGGCTAACAAAGTTTTGAGGAAAATTCAAGGGAATTCTAGGAGTAGTTGCTGCTATTGACGACGGTCATATAAATTTAATATGTTGTTCTAAATTTTATTTAGCTATTAGTTGCCAAAAATTCAAAACTTCCGCCAACAAAAATATATCGATGACTCTGCTATATTTGTTGACAAAAAAGCTGAAATTTAATTTATTAAGTTAATTAATTAATTAATTTTAGTTTCACTTATAATCAACATCTTATACATAATATTGAGTTGAGCGATCTCACCTCCATTAGATTTCTGAGTTTTGAAAAAAAGACTCTAAACTTTTCCCGCAATACAATTTTAAAAAAAAGCTAGAAATGACGGGAAAAAAGCTGATTTGGCAACACTGGTCTATAAACAACAGTTGCGAGCGACGCATCTCCGCGGACGAATTTTTTGTGTTCTGCTTCTTAGTTCGCTCTCTCGCTCTCTTTTGTATTTTTATAAGAAGCTGTGAGAGAGCGAGTGCGACTACCTAGTTAAGTATACCTTGGCTGCACACACGTAAAAATGACTGATAAGCTCGTCACTGGGCTTGCATCGAAAAACTTGAGCTAAATTAACTTTGTATGTGGCTGCACACACACATTCGCATTTAATTCGCGCTAGAATTGTCTTCGATGTCTTCAGCGCAAAAGGAACAGAGCAAAAGAAACCGTAATCGTTGGCGGTGCTCTCAGTGCGCTCTCTTTTCGCTTCTTACATCCGTTTTTTCCGTCTTTCTCTCTGACTAACAGCATGGCTTTGCAATAATTTTCAATAAAGTTTCAGTTTTTATACCCTTGTAGAGAGTACATATATTAAAATTGTCGAGATGTTTGTAACGCATAGAAGGAAGCATCTCCGGCCACATAAAGTATATATATTCTTGATCAGCATGACGAGCTGAGTTAATATAGCCATGTCCGTCTGTCCGTCCGTCTGTTTCTATGCTATCTCCTCCGTCAGTTTTAAAGCTATCTTAACCAAATTTTGCACGAAGTCTTTTGGTACAAATACACTGCACATTTGTCGGAACCGGCCAGATCGGATGACTATATCAAATAGCTGCCATAGGAACTATCGGTCGAAAAAGTAGTTTTATAGAGAAAAACTTTTTTGTCTTCAGCGCAAACGTCCCCAAACCTCGTATTTATAAGTTTTCTATGCTTTCACATAATTCCACCAAGTTTGATAGGACAACTATATGGTATAGCTGCCATAGAAATTGGGTGTAGAAAATGTATACAGGAGGCCTTGTCAAAAATGTGTACATTTGGCCGAATGTACATATTTGTGTCAGTGGAATCAGGCTACTAATTTATATAAATCATACAAGCTACAAGGGTATAAAAACTTCGGCACAGACTAAGAGAAGCTTGGCCCTGGCCCTCCTGGAGGTGCTGTTTTAGCCAATTTTACTTACAGACTAAGTTAGCCTGGCCTTCTAGTTTTAGCTGTTTAGCTATATTTATACCCTTGCAAAGGGTATTATAATTTGGCCCATAATTTTGCAACGCATAGAAAAATTCATTGTCGATCCCATATACTATATATATTCTTGATCAGGGCGACGAGCTGAGTCGATTGAGCTTGATCCGTTTGTCTGTCTGTTTCTACGCAAACTAGTCTCTCAGTTTTCAGGCTATCGAGCTGAAATTTTGCACAGTGTCTTCTTTTTACTGCACGCTGCTAATATGTCGGAACTGACCGGTTCGGATGACTATAGCTTATAGCTGTTGTTGGAACCATCGGTCGAAAAATGGGTCTTAGTGAGAAAAATTTTTATGTTTTCAAAGTTAGCGTCCTTAAACTAGGCCGCTATTAATATTATAAGCTTTCAAACAGATTTGCAAATTTTTGTCAAGATCGGATGACTATATCTTATAGCTGCCATAGGAACCATCGGTCAACAAATGGGTCTTAGTGAGAAAAATTTTTTGTTCTCAATGTTAGCGTCCTGAAACTCGGCCATTATTAATAATTTATGCATTCAAAAGATTTGCAAATTTTGTTCTGTTCTGCCAAAGAACAGACCGGTCGGATAATGTGTCTTAGTGAAAAAAACTTTTTTGTTTTTAAGTAAATCGTTCTTAAGGTCGGTGATTATTAATATTAAACGCTTTCAAACTAATTTGAAAAAGTTGATCGACATGGTGACTATATCTTATGGTTGCCATAGGACCGATCGGAGAAAATGGGTCTTAGTAAGAAATTTTTTTTGTTTATTAATTTTAGCGTTTTTAAACTCATTGATTACTAAATTTATATGCTTTCAAATATATTCGAAAAATTTGGTCGAAACCGGATGACTAAATTTTATGGCGGCCATTGGACTGATCGGTCGAAAAATGAGTCGTAGTGAGAAAAACTTGTTTGTTTTTAAATTTTTCGTTCTTAAACTCGGCGATTGTTCTTTTTATATGTTTTCAAAAAGGTTCGCGAAATTTGGTCGACATCAGATGTTTATCTGTCGGAAAATGGGCTTTAGTTAGAAAAATTTTTTATTTTTATGTAAGCGTTCTTAAACTCTCACATTTCCAAAACAGCATTTGCAAGGGTATAAAAACTTCGGCACAGACGAACTTAGCTGAAATTTTGCACAGAGTCTTCTGTTTACTTCACGCTGCTAATATGTCGGAACCGACCGGATCGGATGAAATTGTGTAGCGCTATATCAACGAATGTGTTAAAATCATCGGCAATAATAAATCTGTTAAGGCTCAGAGCGAGGCATCAGTTGTAGTTCCACAGGCTTCCAAATATTGCCTGCACAAATCCACACAAAACATCCACTCCCAAAGCCGCATATCCAATTGTGTCAGATGCCCATGCTCTTCTACATTCTTGTATATCGAAATCGATCTAGCTGATTTTAGTAGTTAACTTAAGCATCTAGACTAGCTTACATTGTTATGGAGGCAAATGAGCGGCGACTCTGGTTCGTCAGCTATGATTTGTATACAAAACCAAAATCTTTTTACTCTCGTACTTTCCTTATAAAGCCTTATAAAAGGTGTTCTCCTGTCACTAACCAATTGTGCCAGAGCCTTACATTAAAAAAAAAAATTGTATTCACCACAATGTTGAGCTGCATAAAATTAAGTTAATTTTAATTTACGTTGATTAATTGCATTGTCAGACAGCGACGATGGAGAGAACATTTTTTTTTTTTTTGACTGCCGCCGAATGGGAAAAACCGCATGCCAAGTGTTAAATGTCACAGACGAGAGCATTTTTAATACAATTTCGTTTGGCATGTGCGCGTTTCATTAAAAAATAAAATAAATATTATTTTAATTGGTCCACCAGCCAGAAGGAAAAAATTATTTGACTCGTTTTTTGCCACGGGTGCTCGACTTTCGGCATCTAATCGACAAATTGCTCTTCAAATGGCTTTTTAAGCACCGCACACTTAAAATTCCGTTGGCATATCGGCAATAATGTCGTACATTAGGTTTGTTTTTTATTCTATTTTTTTTTTCTGCACAAAAATCACCATGATTTGGATTGGGTTTCTGGTCTATGGCTATGGTGGGCTTTATCGAGGGGGGGCATCCATTTAATTTTATGATTTTGGCGCAAAAACAAAAAGTTTACCTCAACAATTTGCATAATATTACCTCAAAAGGCGGCAGGCGGATTAAAACAGGTGTCGAACAGGATATTAAATTCTATGGGATTGTTTTCTTATTTTGTTGTGGTCTTTTTTTTATCTTCGGGACCAAACTATTGCGTAAAAAAGTCGTCTAAGTGAGGCTATTATCATGCAAAGCACATGATTTTTTGTTTGGTCTTTTTCAACAAAAAGTAAAACATTTGCATGAAAAAGTTTATAATTAAGAATGTGTTTTGGATAAAACATTATTAGATTAAGGTTCTAGTGGGTGGGCTGGAGTCGATAAAATTCTACTTCAATTCGATTGAATTGAATTGTATTGACACACACACATATCCACAGCTGCTTGATTATTCATCACATCGTTACCTTTCTAATTTCAAATTATGTTTCTACATGCTCAGAATTTTTCCCAAAAATATCAAATATAAAAATTCATTACATGAATTTCAAGTTTATATATGAGCTAGTTGTGGCGTGAGTTGGACTGTGGCGGTATAGAGTATAAACATATATTAATTGATACTGCTATTTGGATCCAATGTTAGTGCCAGAGCTCAAGCAAGTTAAATTTAATTTAGAAATGCCAATACGACAGAATGGTGGTCAGAACCTCGTCTGCCACCCACAGCGCGTAGTATACGGCCCGCACTTTTTTCCAGAAAAATCAGATTATTTGTTTGTTCCGTTAGACCATTACATTTGCAGAGGACACATTTCATTTACCAAGCTTTTTCATATGCCAATCAATAGTGGAATGGACCATTCAAACATACCGGGTCTTTGAAAATAACTTTGAATAGTTCTTGAGAAATTTGGGTCAAAGTGCGTCAAGTCATGGCAAAAAATATCTCCAAAAACTTCAAAATAAAATTGTTTTAAAAATCACCTTTTTGGAAAATTACGAACATTTTATAACATTTTTAAAGTTTTTTGATTAAAAATCCAAGGAGTCACGCGTTTATCGTGCAATATTTTTATTATACGCCCATCTCGAAGGTTCTCTCTCTCTCTCTCTCGATTGCCTTTGTTCAATGGAAAGCTGTGGTGATGGGTGGGGGGTGCGGGATGTTAACTGGCCGTTTTTTGCTCGTTCATCCAATCTTTATCATTCCTCCAGCAAATCGATATAAAATTTTGATTACTAGATATCTTGAGAAGGTACGAACCATCTATCATCAAAACTGTAGGAGATATGACTTTTTTCCAAATTGCGGAGGCGGGAGGGGGCGTGGCAAAAAATTAAAATAAACTTGATCTGCCTGCAAGTATAAGAAATATACAATGCCCCATACACGTCAAACCTCTATCTCTTACCATCTCTGAGATCTGTGCATTCACACAGACGGACAGACAGACGGACATGGCTATATCGACTCGGCTGTTGATGCTGATCAAGAATATATATACTTTATAGGGTCGGAGATGATTCCTTCTGGCTGTTACATTCTTTTGCAAAAACTTAATATACTCTGTGTACCTTTGGTACAGAGTATAAAAATTAGTTAGTTTCAATTAAAATGTATTTTTCCAATAAAGTACAATAACGAATTATTATCGATTGCTTTTTTTTCTAATATTCGGAGGTTACTGGTCCGGAGCACCATAACTTAAAGTAGTATGGAACTCTAAAAATCGTTATTTTTCAACAACAAAAAAATTGTTTTATCAAGTGGACATTTCCTCTGATATTGATAGCAAACATTTTTTAGAAAATGCCAATATCTTTCATAATCTTATTAATTATAAGTTTCCCTGGATTTAAAGCAAATTCGTCCAAAACACGTTCTTCCAGCTCAGCTTTTTTCTCAAAGACAAACCGTTTATGCGCACTCAGCATACATAATCCTTAATACGAAGAGAAACAAGTGTTAATTCGGTAGCTTTCGTTTTAAATTGTGTGTTGTATTTACCATTTAGTCGAGATTAAGCCATCGATATCCTCAGCCATGTCTTAAGCCTTCTCAGAGTGCTAGAAGATCTTTCCACTGCTGCCATTGTGCATGGTAGAGCAAGCCAAATATCTATGGCCTGCCTGATTTTTGGGTAAAACTCTGTTATCTCGTAAGAGCTTATGAAATCTGAGAAGTTTTCTGTTTGAGCTTTCTTTTTAAACCATAAAAAGAGCCAGCATCAGTCATTTAGCTTTCATATCATTTAAACTGGCTTTACAACAAGAGATGGATGCAGGGCAGTCAAAGCAAATGCTGGATTATTTTCTTCGGAAAATCTATGTGTTATTAAGTTTTTCAATGAATCAATGTAAGGCAAAACGAGAAGGCCAAGCTAACGTCTTCTGTGCCGAAGATTCTATACCCTTGCAAATGCTGTTTTTAAAATGTCAGAGTTTAGGAACGCTCACATAAAAATCAAAAATTTTTGTAACTAAAACCCATTTTCGACAGATAAACACCAGATTTCGACCAAATTTCGCGAATCTTTTTGAAAACATATCAAATTAACAATCGCCGAGTTTAAGAAACATAAAATTTAAACAAACAAGTTATTCCCTTCCCCGGTCCTATGGCAGCCTTAAGATGTAGTCATCCGATTTCAAGTAGTCAGTGAGTTTAAAGACGCTAACATGAAAATCAAAAAAAAATTCTTTCTAAGACCCATTTTCACCGATCGGTCCTATGGCAACCATAAGATATAGTCACCCGATGTCGATCAACTTTTTCAAATTAGTTTGAAAGCGTTTAATATTAAGAATCACCTACCTTAAGAACGATTTACTTGAAAACAAAAAAGTTTTTTTTCACTAAGACCCATTATCCGACCGATCCTATGGCAGCTATAAGATATAATCATCCGATCCGGTCAGTTCCGACATATTAGCATTTTGAATTTGGGGGGAATTGCTTGAGTCTAGTACTGCTTGAATGTTATTGTACATTTGCTTGACAATTAATATAAGGTTAATGTTAGATCACGTAGTCTTTTAATATTTTCTATACACATTTTCTGTATCAATCTAGTTGTCCTGCCATAAATTTTAGTTCATTTTTTCGGGATTAACTGGCTGTAACTGTGTCCATCCAGCTGATTTAAATGCAACAAAATTTGTGAAAATATCTTCAATTGCCCTTAGGCTACAATTAAAATCCAACCACCGCAATGGCTTGTGCACGACGATTAAGTTTGCAAAATTTGCCATAATTTGATGAAAATTACTCTTCAAGGCCTACATCGACGCATTTAGGTTTGCTGATGCTGCTTTTATGATTTTTTTAGGCTGCATTAATATGCATATGAAGATTTTCCGCTCTTTCCTATGAGGATTTTTCTCCTCAACAAAAGTGATCATTTTGTTGGCCTGTGATATAACACGGGCCGCCCGGCCATACGCCGAATTCGACGCCAAAGCCAAATATTCACGGAGGCAAGGTCATTCTCTGTATTTTGTTGTTCAATTTGGCGTGGTGTACTGTGAGCTGCTACAAACTGGTTAAACCATCACAGGGCAACTCTACCGAGCTCAGTTGAAGCGTTTGAGCCGAGCTTTGAAGCAAAAACAGCCAGAATACGAGCAAAAGGCACGATAAGTTTATTTTGCAACATGACAACGATCAGCCACATGTTGCGCAGCCGGAATTTACCTTGAAACGCTGTAATGGGATGTCCTACTAGCCCAAACATTGCCCCTTAAGACTACTAATTCTTTTCGTCGATGACGCACGCCCTTGAGGATCAGCAGTTCTTCAATTCTGACAACTCCAAAATGGGATCGATTCGTTGATCGCATCAAAAGACGCATATTTTTCGAGATGGTATCTAAAAATTGCCAGAAAAAAGTAGTGGCTAACGATGGACAATACTTACTTTGAAAAATTAATTTGTAACAATATTTTCACAATGCAGCGTCATACTTGAAAAAATCCTTTAAAACTTTTATGTACAGATAATATTAAAAAACAGCACGGTATGCAACAGAACTTAATATGCAGTAAAGCAATTTAATTTTCGCTTATTTGGCAGATGTCGCCACTTTTGATGTGCATGGAGCACACATCAAAAGTCGTTCGAATTAATTAAAAAGCATTTTGGACAAGCACAAGAACCGCACTCATATACTGCGACTTGATGATGCCCCTTAAACAAGTGCGTATGATTAATGCCACCCGGTAAGCCACAAAAAACTGTCAAAAAGACTTTCAATTAATGATGCACAAATGCAAAAGAAAACTGCAATAATTGACATTTAAAACGGCAAACAGTTGGCGCCCGCTGGTTACCCAGAAGAAGGAGAGGCAGACAACTCTTCTGTCCAACTGACGTCAACTGGATGAATCAGTGCTTCCTCTCCAGAGGCTCAGTTTACTTATGCATTGCATGTCTAAAGATTTGTCCATTTTAATTCTCTAGGCGGCTTGGGCTTTTATCCGCACACGCACCCATAAACCTCGTTTCCTTGCCTACGAAAATGACCTTAAAGCAAAAATTGAAATTGGCAATTTACTTTTTATGGTTAACATGCGTGGGTAGACCAAAAAAATTGGCCCAAAATGATCGGGGGAAAAATGGATCTTATCAAGAGAACTGAGTCACACAGAAGAAATGAAGATCTCAAACTAATCTTTGCACAAATCTTCATATTGTATGCATATATGCCTATCTGAATGTAGTACACAATTCGATAATACATAAGCTGCCATTACTGGTCGTCAGGCGGACACGTTCCACTGTTGGACCCCTCAAGTTACCCCTGTGCATACCAAATAGGATTGTACGCTCTGCTTCAACTCTGGGTATATCCGATTTTTTTCCATCGCTGCTGCTTCACATTATGCTCGTTTTTGTTTTTTGCCAATTGGCTGGCGTATATAAATCTAACACGCTGCGTTGACCAGACATCACTTCTTTGGTGGAAACTTAAGTGCTAAGTTTAGCTCCTGCCAGTGATCAGTGCGCGAAATTCAAGAAATTTAAAGGATTTATCAAGTACAATAAAATCAAATCGATATCAACATGAAGTTCAGTGTTGCGTTGGCTTTGCTGGTGATCGTTGGGTTTGTGGCCAGCGGTGATGCCCTTCCTGCCAGAAAAAGTGAGTGTTCAAAAGGACTAACTAAAGAATTGAAATTTAAAAAGCGATTACTTGTGAATATTCTAGCAAATTTATTTGTTATAAGAATTTTTCTTCGGTTCGGTTTTAACCAAGTTTCAGTTCGAAAAAGTTTTTAAATAATAACAGTTTAAAGAGGATAGGTTTAACTTCTAAGAAACGCCAGACAAGACTTTGAAAATTGGATCAAGTTGAGTAGTATGACCCCTTCGTAATGCCACTTATTTATAGACGGCTTTGTCGGGTATAGAATTAATAGAATCATAAAATCAGAGAAATTGTTCATGATGTATGAGGTTATTTCCGCCATGGTTTCTAAGTTAAAATAATGAGCGAAAAATGTTCCAAAATCCACGAAACTTGCAATATTATTGCGTTCATCCGATTGTAATGAAACTTTGGGGATTGGTTGGACGCCTACCCTGGAAGGTTTCCAAGTCAAAGGAAGGGGGGGGGGGGGGGGGGGAATGGTTCAAAAACCGGAAAATTTCAAAAAAGTATACCGTTCATCAGATTGCGATGAAACTTTAAGTAATGGTTGGACACGAAGGTTTTCAAGGTCCAAAAAAACGCGAAATTTGCAAAATTACCGTATTAATGAAAGCGCTTAATAAAGGAGTTGGTAAATTGAAGCTGTAGCTTAAACAGTCCGAAAATTGCAAAATTTGAACATTTTTCATTTGAGGCTAGATTATTATATAGATTTTATAGACGGCAATTGTAGATAGGATCAAACGGGCATATAGTCTCGAAATTTGCAAAATTTTCATATAAGTTGAGATTATTATAAAGACGGGTAAATAGAGGTGAAGATCGAACGGTCGAACTTCTAAAGCTGTGATTTTCAATTGGATTCCCATCCAACGGGAAAAAATCTATTTATATATAGATGAACGTTTGTCTGTCTGTAAGTCTGTTTCTTATGCCTGCCTAAGCCTCAGTAGACGGATGGTGAAGATCGAAAGGTCACAAAATCGTGAAATTCGCTAGATGAAGATTTGATAGATGGCGATAGTCAAGTAAGCTTCACTTCTTCGTTTTGTGTTTAAAATTCTAAAGGGGGCGTAGCAACGCACGCCAGCTAGTTTTCAATAATATTGAAATTTATTTTTTTATCACTTCCAATTCAAAACATATGGAGGATTAGCGCGACGACATAATATGTTATATTTTATTTATTTATTAAATAATAAAATTCCATTTCGGAATATATCAGGGCTGCAACCGGTCCAGAACCGAACTCCAAATTTGAATTATTTTAATATTAAAATTTGCGTTTCAATATTTGTTTGCAAGACCAGCCGAATGCTGCCGTAACAATTAATACCAACTTGCCACTTAACCTCAGCTGGCGACATCTATCTATTGTGGCGTAATCTATGTACCAGCAAACGGGCTAAGGTTTTGCATTTCATTTTTTGAGAATAAGATTTGAAAAGATGGATCATTATCTTGGACAAAAACTATGTAGCTAGATTTTCAAATAATAAAATGAAATCTCTTGAAGTTCTGTGGCACCGACGGAATTTTTGAGCGTTTTGCATACCAACCAAGGCCAAAATCTGTAGGGATTTCTAGGACATCCCCAAATTTTAGTTTGCTAAATGGCAATCACATAGAAGGTGACGCTAGCTTCACTAGTTAAAGCACTTCTTAAGCCGTAGTAGAGGAATTATCAAGGAGCAGGACGTTCGTTCAATAAAAATATGTCTTAGTTTTTCCAAAAAAAGTTCTCAAAGATCTAAGAATCCAAGAACCAAGCGTTAAACCAAAATCTTTGGTTCGATTAGTAAAGGAACCTTCCCAGAATTTCAGAGGTTTTCAGCCTTGAAATATACCTACATATTTAATTGTATTGCGCTTAACATTTTGTTGGCTAAAATCTTTAAAGATTTAACATTAAATTAAAATTTGTATATTAGCCGCTAAAGGCAAAAGCAACACTTAAAATGTTGTATATTGGAAACAGAAAAAGGAATGATTATAGTATTAAATGTAAACCAATGAACTGAACAAAAAGCACCGTTCGGCTAGCTATAAGACCCATTTTATGAGCCAAACCGGTAGATTAAAATGTCTGTAAGCCACTGAACCAATTCGAATTTCATGTAGCATGTTTTTTGTAGCTGACAGAGCCTCGGTTTTGATCGGTTTAGAGCTTTACACTTAATCAGGGGTGTCCTGGATATTTCTAGAGATTGTCGTATAAACGATTTCACTTCGAACTAAATTTGAACTATTTTATTTGTGAAGTGACAAGAGTAAGACCGGCTACTAGATCATATGCAAGGAAAACCGTACGCATAAAAATTCCCATATAAATTTCCTAATTATATAGAGTCGAACACACGAGCATTAATGTAAAAGCTCTTCGAAAGCTGTGCTTTATAGTTGGATTCCCCAAATAAACTAAACTCTTTTTCAACTCTCTGTAAAGAACACAAATAACGCTCGTACATGGAAACATTGTGAGATGTCAAAAAATGTCAAACTTTTTTTGGTATTACCAGATTTTAGCTATTAACATTAGTTTGACCAGTTCCCGAAATATAAATAGTACCCTACGTATAACGCCAACCAATTACAAATTTTCTTGAAACTTGTCGATGAAATGAAATCAATGACTCTTTTTAAGAGTTGATTATCTAATAATAAAGGTTGATTTTTTAAGATTGTTTTTGAAAATAAAAAAAAAACATACAATTTGCCATGGTGAATGAAATATTTATTTGTAGCGTTACATCAATGCCTGCCATTAACTTTTTAAAGATTATTTCATGTAAATGTTGCCCGCGGCTACACATGATGTGGTTCATACGTAAGCTCAAATATTGGCATACTTTTTCCAGCATTTCGGTATCTCCAGTAGCAGCTGTAATGTTCTCTTTCAGGGCTACAATTGTGGCTGCCTAGTCCCTCTACACGAGAGACTTCACGTAGCCCCACAAAAAATAATCTAGTGGGGTCAATTCACTTTATCTTTGTACTGTTCTAAAACCTGAGATTAATTGCTCACCAAACTCGCCTTTCAATTGATGCATGGTTTCGCGTGCCGTGTGGCATGTGGTACAGTCTTGTTGAAAGCTAATATCAACCAAGTTCAATTCTTCCATTTTGGGCAAAAAAAATTGTTAATCATCGCACGGTATTTTGCTCATTGCGCATTGCGATTTTCATAATTTTTGAAAAAGTACGGTCCAATGTTGCCGCCGGCCTACAAACCGTTGCCTCTGGCCGCACTTCAGAAAAAAAATCGGCATTTCTGTTTGTATGACGCATTTAATGAGCCAAAAATGAGCTTCGTCGCTGAAGACAAATGTTTCGATAACAATTTTTTTTCCGAAAAAATCCTCACATGAGCACGAGCTTTGATAAATAAAATTCAACGATTTGCGAAGCGCTGTTATTTTTCTTAGTCTATTCATGGTGAAATGGCAAACCTTACTGAGCATTTTTGGTGTTGCCACATGATACGAATCACGCGTGAGGTGTACACTGCAAAACCAAATAGCATCCTAATCACTCTTTAGTTAGTATTATTAGGAAGCAACGATCTTTAATCGTCCGATTAGATCTTATACTAAACTTCCAATACCTTGCATTTTTTATTAAGCACCCATATTCTTTTAGACGATATTCTTATAAATGATCAAATAAGCAATATACAGGTCGATTATCAGAGATCACAAAAATAGTCCGACTTATACTCGGGCTGATCTTTTTTAACCAAAGTATGAATTTATTTTGTATTTCCGTATACCGTTACATACCGGTATAAAAATGTTTTTTTAAGATTTGAAAAAGTAAATTATTTTATATGTATCATTTTATAGACCATCATTTGTTCAACTTTCATCATTAATATCATGTGTTTTCTCCATCCCATCCCAAAAACCATACCCAATCCTTTCCCAAACTGAAGATCGTCAATATTTGATTCCAGGAATGGTCTACTATCAACAACCCGCTGCCGCTGAATGGTATGGTGCCAGTGGCCCCCAACAGCGTATTATGTACATGCAATATGTCCAACCAGGACGCACCCATGCCCGATCCACTCAAGCAGCCAGCGCGTTGGTTGCTGGTGAAACAGTTGCTACCGGCACATACCTGAAGGGTAAGTTCAACCGCCACCCAATCCCAACCATCCCCAGCACACAACTAACAATCGATTTCTAACCAAAGATTGTAATCATCCAGAGTCCGCTGAGGCTGATCAAAGTGCCGAGGGTGCCCAGGCTGATGATGTCCTGAGCGCTGCTGGCGCCCATGGAGCTAGCTCTGTGGCCGAAGCCTATCCCGATCAGGCTCCCGTGGTTCAGGTGGCCATTAATACCGATTCTGTAGCTGAGCCAGAGCCCGAGCCAGAGGCAGCTGTGGTGGAGAACGACGATGCAGCCAAGGTGCCACGTGATTACCAATTTGCTGCCGAAGAAGCTGCCGCCGCTGTCGCTTCAGCTGAAGAGCCCGCTGCAATTCCTGTGGTAGCCGTTGAGGCTGAGCTCCCTGTTCCAGCTCCCATTGCTCCAGTGGCTGCTGTTGTGCCCGCCAATCGTTATCTGCCCGCCAAGAAGAAGGTGATCGTGGAGCTTGATCAATCTCCCGAAGAAGCTGACGAGCCTGAGACTGCAGCCATTGAGGATGAGGAGGCCGAGAATACTGTAGCCGATGATGTGGAGGAGGATGATGAGGAGGAGTTGGCCGTACCCGTCAAGCCTGTGGCTAAGCATCCAGCCCGTGTGCCCAATGCCCGTCGTCCGGCTGCCAAGAAGCCTGTCAAGGCTGCCCCAGCTGGTGCCAAGCCCTCAAAGAAGCCAGCCGCTGCTCTGCCTGCTGGCACTTTCTTCCCCATTGACTTTGGAGGCACCAACGGTGGAGCCATTGCCATTGCCAATTCATTCAGCACCGGTGAGGGTGGTGCCGCCACCAGTCATGCCATTGCCTATGGCTCTCCCGATGCTGCTCGTGCCCGTGTCCGTCCCAATCCCAGCAAGTTCCGTCATTAAGCCCAGATGGTTCATTTCTAAACTCATGACTGATGGATGATCATCACACACACTTGCATCCTATAAAGCTCTATCACCAAATTCTTGCTCCGTAAATTAAAGATTTTTGTGTAATTATTAGCGAAATTGTAAAACATTGTTGAGCGCATTTTTTTAATAATAATAAAAAACTCCTTCTGGGTTTTTAACAATTGTTGTTTAAAATATTTAGAAAAGAAGAAGTCGAGACTTTTAAATGGTTAGAATAATGTGAACATACTGGTCGGATGTCAAACATTTTATTTAAATTTATGTGTAACAGAAAGCTCAAAAATAGTGTTTTCATATCCTTGTGAAAAATTAAATCTTGGTTCAGATGTTTGTATCAGAAAATTTGAAAAATAACGATGAATCGGTTTTATATCGTGAAATTTAAGTAAGTAAATTCATGAATATATTTAGGGTTTTCCCAAGAACCGCGGGTCTTGCTTAATAAAACTAACAGATTTTGCAGATTTTATCTAAAAAATGTTTCAAAAAGATCGATGAGATGATGATCCCATTTAATGAAAACAGGCAGAGTCATATATATTCATATATATTCCGGTTTGATGTACAGATGCAGGGTTTACGTTGAACTAGACCGGAAGAAAAAGAAGCATGCCAGGAGACAGTGCGACTACATCGAATCCGTGCGGAAAAATACTTTTTTCGCGGGTTCCAACGTTAGTATTCAGGACATTTACCGCTTCGTGATGTGATCGCTGTTATGTATTCGCCAGAAGGCCTAGTCCACATGTGCTCAACAATGTGAGATGGTCACTGCAAAATTAATGTTATTGCCATGTGCCCAAGGCTATTGGGCACCTTTATGACCCGTCAGAAGAAAATATTAAATATGAAGATGTCCATTTTGAAAAGGTAAATAACCCAGCAATTAATATGTGCGTTCACCGGTTTAATGTGCACAAAAAAGAGTCCGGAATGAGCGTTTTTTTTTCTATGAAACCGGTCGCACTTAATGTGGAAGATTTCTGAGTCCAATCTGACTCTTTTCTGACACAGATATAAGTGCTTTCACCCTCCCAATAAAGCATAGAAAACCTCATAAAATACACATAAAATTGACTTTTCTAGTCACTTGAAGGGCTACTGAAAGGCACTTTCCAGACACATATTGGAGTGCAGATCCGGAAATGCTCAGACATAAGTGTTTTTGTTTGAGCCTGTGCCTAGATAGCACTGAATATGCTCTGAAAACCCTCAAATTTATGTGTTTACTCCAAAAACGATCTTAAGCTCGGCTCTTTTCAGACACATAATTTGGAGCGCTCCGAACTTGGTTTGCTGGGAAAGAGATGTACCACATATGAAGAAGAAAAATTGCGCGGTTTTGCGCCGCAGACGCAGGTGCATCTATAACATTTAACAAACTACACAGAAAGAGGGAAAAGAGGTAGCGGTGGAAGAGGATCATTCGGTGGGAGGGTTGAAGGACGAGGAGGACTCGGTAGAAGGGTCTTAAGCGTATCCTTTGTGCGCGGTGTGTAAGGTAAAATTATGTGTGCAGAAGCTTAAGGAAACTCTATGATCAAGTCGGCCTTGCTCGACTTCACTTATATCAATTTACAGAGAATTAACTTTAATGTTAATATTATGTTAGAAGCTAGCGCATGCTGAACCCAAGTATTTGGCAGAAGTTGAATTTGCTATATATTATCCGATCTTTCTGAAACTTTCATACCAGTGTTTAATAACTTCGACAAGTTTTCATTTTTTTGGCAGCTGCTTAATCATCTGCTCTAGGAAAAAATGTTGTACCGCAACAGAGAAAGGAATTTTTTCAAGAAACTCGAATTTCCATTGAGATTTTTAGAATCTGAACCAGAGCAGAGCTGGCTAGTTGCGAATGATGTCGCAGAAAGAAAGCAAAGAAAATGAAACTAGTTGAGGACTTTGATGGGCTTATTACAAAACGCGATCAGCATCACCTTCTTCTTCTTCTGATTTTTCTTGGATAGACGTTGACGTACAATGCGCAGTACGTTCAAGTGGCCCATGCGACACCAAGCCGAAGGTTTTCAAGCGCGAACCCCTGGCATAAAAAGCTGCCCACCTCCCGCCCAACCGACCGAGAGGCGCACCCACTAACGTGTGACACGAAATCGCGTAGGAAGAACATAAAGTAATGTTAACTACGGGCTAAATAAGTTAAAATATAAATTTTTAAAGCAGAAAGAGAAGCTTCCGAGCTAATTATTTGATAGTTTATTGTAATCAGCACAGAGGCCACGAAACAGTTCATGCAAGGCATAGTTAGTATTACAACGATGTAGTGATAGGGGGATAAATTTACGAGTCGGTCTAATAGGAACGTTGAGGTTAATTTGGCCAACCAACTCAGATGAGTCGATTTCACCATTAATTAGTCTATGTATAAAGATTACTCCAAGCATAACTCTACGGTTAATAAGGGAGGGAAGGTTAATCAAAAGAAGTCTACTAGAGTACGATGTTAAACGGATTTCCGGATTCCAGCCCAAACCACGAAAAGCAAACAATAAAAACTGTTTTTGCACAGATTCAATTCTATCTTGAGGGGTCGAATATTGCGGAGACCACACACATGATCTGTACTCGAGAATCGGACGGACAAGAGAAGTGTACAAAATCTTCGACGTATAGGGATCATCAAATTCTTTCGACCAGCGCTTAATAAACACCAGAACACTCCTGACCTTACAAGCAGTAGCAGTAACATGAGAGTCAAATTTGAGTTGGTGATCAAGAATTACCCCTAGATCATTTACCGCATTGGCATCATTTAAGCACTCTAGTGGAACATTATCAAGCATATATTATATTTATATGGAATTTATCATCTACATTTAAATTTAACATATAACAATTTATGCTGAATAAAGTATTTTTTTTTACAGTTCCAATACAAATTTAGAGTGGGACTCTAGTTTTCCTGCCATAAATTTGGCAGACTATAGCTCTGCCAAAACAAGCTGACAAAAATTCAAAAAATTCTCATAATTAGGTCATTGGTCTATATGCCCAGGTTGTTCCAATATGAACAACAATATGATGCAGCTGTGTTCAGCACAATCCATATTAACATAATCAGATCGAACTAGACCTGCACCAAAAACACTGTTGGGTTGTGTTATCCAACTTAAAGAAGGGCAACAAAAGAATTGAGACGAAAAAAAAAACTTTTATTTGGAAAGTATTCAAAAATTGTGAAAATCGTCGGACTAAACGTGTCGAGCTTGCCTTACCTATAAAAATAATCTTGTTCATAAAGTCTTTGTCCCATCCTACATTCCTCTTATTAAAAATTGCTTAAATTTATTTAAAACGAGAGCGTAAGTTAAAGTCGGCTCTAACCGACTTCGATATACCCGTTACTCATGGAAACAAATGTTTAATAGCCTTCCTGTATGCCTGAGGTGGGTCAGCCGAAAAGTATGCAACATTTTTTAACTCGGCTATTTATTATCCGCACAACACAGTGCGCTCTCTAAGTCTCTCTCTCTCTCTCTCTCTCTCTCTCTCTCTCTCTCTCTCTCTCTCTCTCTCTCTCTCTCTCTCTCTCTCTCACTAAGATTGCTGCTGAACGCAATGCTTCGGTTATGGGTGGGGTGGGTGGTGGGTGTTAACTGATCGTTTTTTGCTCATAACTTGAGTATCGTTCATCCGATCTTTATCATTCCTTCAGCAAATCGATAAATAATTTTGAGTACTAGATATCTCTAGAAAGTACGAACCATCTATCATCAAAACTGTAGGAGATATGACGTTTTTTCCAAATTGCGGGGGCGTGAGGGGGCGTGGCAAAAATTGAAAATAAACTTGATCTGCGTGCAGACAATAGGAGTCTACATTTCAAATTTGGTTGCTCTAGCTCTTCTAGTCTCTGAGATCTAGGTGTTCATACAGACGGACGGACAGACGGACAGACGGACATGGCTATATCGAATCGGCTGTTGATGCTGATCAAGAATATATATACTTTATATGGTCGGAAATGATTCCTTCTGGCTGTTACATACATTTGCACGACTTTAGTATACCCTTTTACTCTACGAGTAACGGGTATAAAAATCATCATAAAAATCATCCAAGTGCTACAAAGTAAGTTGGCTTGATTTCATTTAGTGCATAGATCTTCAACCGAACACATCTAATTTTTGGTTAGAAAAATCTTTTTTTTTTTTAGTTTTAGTAAATTTTGTGAATTGTAATCAAAAAATTTTTTTGGATTTTAGAAGGTTTCGAAATTGTTTTTATAGCCCAAGCATAAAGATGTCCTCGTTCAGCAGCCCCAATTTGGAAGGAGACACGAAAAATTTTAAATCGCCCAGCTACGAGAACATTATCGATGCGTGTATGTGCAATCTGACAATTGTCAGCAGTTGCCTTTGGGAATCCGTATTTAAATTTCCTGCATGATTTTCGATGATATATGCTATAACAATATCAATGTCAGCAGGCGGCCCGCCGCTAGAACGACATGCCTGAAAGTAGACGCTAGTTATATAAACAGGTAAGTCAAACCAAGGGAAATTCGATGTCAAATAATGTTTTTTTCTCAGGATGTCTACTGTTTGGGGCGTAAACTGCAGACGCAAGACTTTTCCGAAACGGATGATGCTGACAGCTGCAGCAGCGTTGATCTCAGCGACGATGATAGTTTGGACATCCCAAATGGTGAATTGAAAGACGATGAATTGGCTAATTCAACTCCCGTCGTGTAGTCCGAAAGATTGTCCTATGTGTAAGCGCAAGCGTAAGCTTGCATCGTGCAAGTTCAAACGCAAGAAAAGAGGATGCAAGCCTAAGCCACGCACCTGTAAGCCCAAGCGAAAGAAGCCCTCGTGTCGCCCCAAGAAATCTAAATCTGTCAAACGCAAGCCAAAACGTCCCAAGCCTTGCTAGGAGGCATCTTCTGCACCAGATTCCAAATTCCAAGCAGAAGAGCAGCAAATTTGTAAGATTTCAAAGAATTGATGGTTAAAATCGCCAACCAGCACCCAGTTCCAAACACCATCGTCAAATTGCGAAATAAAACGTGTTCATCTGTAATGTCAAAGCAGGAATATTTCTTACACTGGGCACTTTGTTGGCTTTGAGAAACTAAACTTTTAGCTTGATAACGAGCCAAGCGACTAAAGCAACTTGGCTATCGGAAAAGAGCACCTCGTATTTAACACATCTACCGACTGATTTAGAATGTGGTAGTAGTCAATTGGGTCGTTCCTAGGAATGGTTCCTAAGAACTCGAGAGAGCAAAAGAGCGTGCAACTGTTTTGTTTTTGTTTTTGAGTTCGTAGTGCACAACAAGGCGAGTATGCCGCGCGTGTGTAACTCTCCTGCTACTCGCCCGTGGCTGCCGTAAAGCTCGCTGGAACACCTATAGTCGACAGCGTTAACAAGCTTATTCTATTACAACACAGTACAACACTAAAAAAAACCCCGGCATGGGACCCTTAAATTATGATAAAAGGGACCTTTGTAAGCATCACCTCATACCCAGTTTTACGAATGAAGCCTCGGTTCGCGTTTTCTGTGTACTTTTGTACTTGCAACATACAACGACAACAATTTTATCTTAGAATATAATTGGTAATTGGTGAACATAAAATTGGTACTCCAATTCGCGGTTTTTTGGCTGTCGAGAACCATCTCTTAGGGACATGCAATAGTCCATTGTACCTTCATAAAAATCGATTTTAATAAAAATCTACCGTGCGCTCTTAAAGATATTCAAGAATGAAGGTTTAACTCCTTCTGGAGGTACCCTAACCAATTGCCCGATTGAAGTGAATTTATTGTATTGCGTTCCCAATTACCCTGTCCACATTTGCTGCATTTTCCAGATTTTTATCTTAAGCCCCTAAAATCGAAGATAAAATTGTTGTGTTGCAAGTTCAAAAGTACCCATAAAACGCGAACCGAGGCTTTATTTGAAAAACTGGGTATGAGGTGATGCTTACAGAGGTCCCTTTAATAATAATTTAAGGGTCCCATGCCGGGGTTTTTTTAGTTTTGTACTGTGTTACCTATACAAAAAAATATGTATGTTTTAACGACCTTTAATCATAACCTTCTAGTTTTTACCGGCCCTAGGTCTCGCTTCTTTTGTACATAACTTTTAAACACGGACACACCACAAAGAAGGTTGGTTGACCGAACAGCTGTTTCATTGGTTTCTCTACCAAATCATCAGCGGTCTTTGCCTGGCCCACAATCAGAAAACAACTCCCTCCTTATGTCTGCAATGCCATAATCGCTTGGGAACTCCAATGCGATTCAACAGCAAAATGGATTTTTAAGAGATGGCGTTAATAGTATCAAATCAAATCGCACAATGTTGCAACCAACTTCATTTTGAAGCCTCATCATTACGTTTCCTTTTTCAGTATGTATCGTTTCGCTGAAGCGTAAACCACATAGTTTTTGTGTGCTCCGAATATGTCAACTTTGTGCCGACAAAACACAATTTGCGGGAAAGTTTACTTTTCTGCTTAAATTTGAAGACCGCTGACCATACGCCCAAATCGGCACCAAAGCCAAAGCCACTGTGGCAGGATCATGCTCTGTATTTGGTGGGACCAATTGGGCGTGTTATACTATGAGCTGATACAACCGGGTGAAACCATCAGAAGGCATTGAAATACGAGCAAAGGCACGGCAAGGGAATCTTGCAACATGACAACGCTCTGCCCCATGTTGCGCAACCGGGCGGAACCGCCCGAATCAATTTACAAACTTCAAAGAAAATCTATATAGATCAAAATGGATCGTGGTTTGCTCGAATGTTTAATGCAGGCATGCCCAAAAGCAGCATACGGCAGAGCACTCACAAAGAAAAGCACCAATACCAACAACAAAATCACATGAAATTGTTGTTGGTCATTTTGCTTGCGCGCTAGCACCAATCAAAGAAGAGAACAAAACCGGTTTTTGTTCTAAGCGACGCACACAGACAAAATCAATTGCATGTGTGTCGTTTTGTATACGTCGTGCCCTGCATGTATACGATCATTGATTTCCTATCTTCGGTGCAATTACAAAAACAAAACGTGCCCAAACGGCATACGGCTGGGCATCGCTGGTTTAAAACTTGAAAAGTACTGGACCAAATTAGATAGTGCTTCTTGCGGGTTTGTTTGTAATTGCTATGAAAAGAACGAAAATTCTCAATACATGGCGATGTAGGCTCATATTTCGCTTGTCAGATCGACGCGTCGGCCACCAGTTGCTGGTCACACACAATTCAAGTTCTTTCACGTTATAATAGACGGCATTAACAAAAACAAAACAGCTGCAGGCCATCTCTTTTTCTCTCCTAGGAACCATTCCTAGGAACGACCCAATAGACTACTACCACATTCTAAATCACTCAGTAGATGTGTTGAATCCGATGTGCTCTTTTCCGATAGCCAAGTTGCTCTAGTCGCTTGACTCGTTATCAAGCTAAAAGTCTAGTTTCTCAAAGCAAACAAAGTGCCCAGTGTAAGAAATATTCCTGCTTTGACATTACAGATGAACACGTTTTATTTCGCAATTTGACGATGGTGTTTGGAACTGGGTGCTGTTTGGCGCTTTCAACAATCAAATGTTGCTGCTCTTCTCCTTGAAATGTGGTGCAGAAGACGACTCCTAGCAAGGCTTGGGACGTTTTGGCTTGCGTTTGGCAGATTTAGGTTTCTTGGGGCGACACGAGGGCTTTTTTCGCTTGGGCTTACAGGTGCGTGGCTTAGGCTTGCATCCTCTCTTCTTGCGTTTGAACTAGCACGATGCACGCTTACGCTTGCGCCTACACATTGGACAATCTTTCGGACTACACGACGGAGTTGGATTAGCCAAATCGTCGTCTTTGAATTCAGCATTTGGGAAGTCCAAACTGGCATCGTCGCAGAGATCAACGCTGCTGTAGCTGTCAGCATCATTCGTTTCGGAAAAGTCTTGCGTCTGCAGTTTACGTCCCAGACAGTAGACATCCTAAGAAGAAAAAAATTAGTTGACATCGAATTTCCCTTGGTTCGACTTACCTGTTTATATAACCAGCGTCTACGTTCAGGCATGTCGTTCCAGCGGCGGGCCGCCTGCTGCACTAGTTCGAGGCCACGATAGACATATATATAGCATAGTCTAAAGTCTTTCAAGAAGTTAAGGTACGGATTTCTAAAGCTATCTTGTACCGACTTTGTTTTCATTTCCATTCTTTCATTTTCGAAATCGCAGCCATCCGTATCAAAGTTCTTCTGAAGGCCAAACTGACTTGCTGCTTCATCGACTTTATTCGATTATTATTTGTTTTGTTTTTATGTTTCCCATACGATTTGGGTTGTTTTTGGGTCGGAAGCGATTTTTAGAACACATGGGATAAGTGCAATTTAATAAATGCATAAGCTTAAGAAAGAAAAGGCGTAAAGGTAATGGTAACATATCATATGTAATGACTTTAATTGAAAAATTCAAAAAAATTGTATGCTTCTTCAGCGTCTAGAATAAGAGCGTTTTCTTCATCGCTATCAGACTCGCCATCGAAATCTGAATCAATATATTCCGCCTGAGAAATGCTTAGTTGATTTTTCGGAATCAATGGTGGAGATTTATTTCTTTTGCTGGAAGAGATTTCTTGTTGGTTTGCATTCGCCTTCCATTCAAACACAGACTTGATATTAATGGATCGGAAGAATCCATGGCCCTATGAAAATTGGACATGTTGTTCAGTCTGCTATTCTTTCGAGAAAATGTGATCTATCGTCCTTTTAATACTTCTTTGGTGCCTCTGAAGCATTCTCTCCTAGACATCCTACCGGAACTAAGGAGGAGTTCATTATTTGCCAGCTATGAATTAATATTTGTGGACTGTCGGTAACATTGGATACCAGGGACATGAATTTAAATAAAATGAAAATGTTCTTTCACAAAAAGACTTGAATGCATCAATATCTATGGACTGCTCGCACGCAATCACATAAAAATTATATAAAATATTATGGTCAATTGTATAAAATAAATGGTCTACGTACGAACGGCACCTAAATCAACCATTATTTATTTGCTAAAGCAAGCTGACCAAAATGTTTTTCCACGATTTGAAAGTACTCTCCAAGCGCTATGTACCAGTATTTTTGGGCGAAGCATTTATCGCTTAGATCGCCAGAAATTCGCAAAAATATGCGTACGAATTTAACGAACGTAACGCAGGTAATGCCCATTTCGTCGAACAAAAATATCGATATATATTGATTTTTTGATACGATATTGACTGACATGGGTCGAAACCAATCGAATACGGATGCCAGATTAATGGTCTACCGAAGATAGTTCCTTAAGCTTATTATACACCACAACAAAGGAACTGCGAAAACAAAAATCGTCCATATAAAAAAACGACCTAAACTTTTGTCACCAAAGCCTTTTGGTGATCTCTTTGTTGGCAATACACACTGGCTGTAAAAGGCCTCAAGTAAATTGAACCGCATGTCCGATTTAAGTTCTGATTGCACATATCTTATTTTTATTGATCAATTATCTAAGTCCGCTAAATACAATTTTGCATAATTGCATATTTGCACAAAAAAATATGTAAAATATGCAGAATATACTAAAAACCTTTTCTTATGAAATAACATTATGATTCTGTCCTAACCATTTACTGATTTTGTTGCAAATCAGTTTGAACTTATAATCAACATCGCCAATTCAACTTTTAAAAATTTAAAATGCCGAAATTGAGTGATAAAAACACACTTTTAATTAAAAAATGGCTTAGAGATTTGCCATCAAACTGTTTTGCAATACATATTTACATAGCAGGCACCCGGCATGCGTTGCTGCGCCCACTTTAGAATTCTAAATACAATACGAAGAACTGAAGCTTAATATACAATTGCCATCTATTTAATCTTCATGATAATCTGAACTCATTAAATTAAATTTTTGCATATTACATTTTTTTTTCAAATTTCCCGAGTTTTTGGTCCGTATGATCTTCACCTCCTATTTACCCGTCGATATACCCGTCTTCGTGTCAATCTAAACTCATATTAGAATTTCGCAAATGGTAAAATTTCTTTAAACCGATTGACCGACACCTCCTATTTACCCGTCTTTAATTTCCAACTATTAAATCTTCATGATAATCTGAACGAATCATAAAATTTTGTATATATCCGGATTTTTGGACCGCTTGATCTTGACCAGTCAATTTACCTGTCTACATTATAATCTAACTCATGCAAAAGTTTAGTAAATTTCGCAACTTTTTGGACCGTTGGATTTAACCATTTACGAGTCCTCAATGGCCATCTATCACATCTTAATGATTCCAAAACTCATAAAATTTAGCAAATTTCGCGAAAAATCAGAACTCAAGTAATAATTTTGGAAATTTCGCGATTTTTTGGTCAGTTTGGTCTACACTTCCTATATTGACCGGTCTACTATTGCCGTCTATTAAGTCTTCATAATAATCTTTTGTCATATGAAAATTGAAAAATTTCGCGATTCTTTTAACCGTTCGATCTACACATCCTACCCCTAAACCCGCCTACATTGCCACCCATAAAACATTCAGAATAATATAATAGGCCATTCGAAAAATTGGCAAATTTTGACCTATTGAATCCACGTCTCTTATGTACCAACGCCTGCGCTTTCGTAAATACTCAAATGAAAATTTTACAAATTTCGCGGCTTTTGTTCTAAGCCTATTCTATACGCGTCTTCAATTGCCATCTATCCAACCTTCAGTTATCTGAGGTCCTTTAAAAATTTTGCCAATATCGCGATTTTCTTTACCACTTGAGCTACTCCTCCTAATTACCCGCCGGAAGGGTATTCTTTATGATAATCTTAACTCAAATGAGAATTTTTGAAATTTCGCGATTTTTTTTACCATTTGTTCTGCATCTCCCTTATATATCCGTGTACTCTAGCCGTCCATTAAATATATTCATAAAAATCTGAAATTAATAAACAATTTAGAAATTTCCCAATATTTTAGAACTTTCAAGGTACACCTTTCATTTGCTCGGTCTACAACTTCCATTTAACCGTCTATATATGCCATCTATATATTCTTTATAATGATCTAGAATCAGAATTGGGAATTTTTGTAAATTTCGCCATTTTTATACATTATTTATACAATTACATAAATTGCATATTTGTTTGCATATTTTGCATATTTCTTTGCATATTTGATATTTGCTTATTGGCATATTTGCTTATAATGAATATGGACATTTCCACCAAAAGGTCCACCAACAACAAAAAATTAAAAGTGCTTAAAAACACTCTGTTTTATCAAATTTTCGATGGGAATCAATTAAATTGAACTAATGTAAGCCAATCTTACATGTAATCATAATCCACTTCGATATATTCGGTTTCACGGCTGCACTAGCGCGAATTTTATAATTTGGACATAAATGTTGCACATTTTTTTGATAAAAGTGCCTATAGATTGCACTTACTTTTGCTATCTGAAATCTTTCTGAGGGTACAAAGGGTTATAAAAGAATGCATTAGAAACCATGAGAAACTATGTGATTGCAATTAATCGTAAGTTTTTGCTTCGCATTATACAGAAACCACATAAATAAAATGATGGAAAAAAGTGTCGCGTTCGCAATGTCACGTATCGAATCACATTTTATTTTGAAATAAAAAAAATAAAGAAAATTTTTCGATCAAATAAATTCTAATATACAGATAAATTATTCAACAACATTTTAAAATTAGTCGCATTAAATGGTTTTGGCAGATCTCGCTGAGTTTTGCTTTTATATTGGTGGCCAAAAACACCACTTCCTTTTTTTGTCACGTGCGAATCGCTTTTTGATTGTCTTTTTCTTGGAACCAGCACTATGTGTGCTCTACTTTTTGCTCACTAAATAAAGTGCTTCGAAAGTGCTTTAAGTTAAAGTAACAAGAGAAAATAAAATTATTTTAATTTGACTTCTATTCTACTTTAAATGCGTACGACTGTCCCGTTCGACATCATCGAAATACCCATATGCAGTTTTCAATGTAAAGTGGTTTATTAAATTAGTATAAATCCAAATTTTCACCTAAATCAACCTTTATTTAAAAAAGTGCATAAAATCCGATGTCTAGTGATAATCGTACGAATTTTGTTGCCTTTATTATGAAGGAAAACCAAGAAAAATGTTACAAATAAATTTCCGCTTATTGGTTTTTGGATAGCACTTCAATAGCACTTTATTTAATGTAAAAGCTGAGAGTTGTAGACAGTAAGGTCCTAAGATACAGGCAGACAAAAAGACATACGCAACGTGAGGACTTTCACAAAAAATCAAAAATCTGGGGAATGCGTTCGAGTTTTTTAATGCAACTAACTTTAATATGCTCTGCAATTATGTAACTATATATTTAGAGCTGATTTGCTCAAAAATAAATGTGTCTTTTTTTATATTTCACTCATTATGATAAGCAACGTGACATGCATTACGTGGCAAGCCTTTCTCTAACGCCGTACTTCTGATGCTTTTCAAAAATTTATATATGTATCCATTTGCGTAATCATAAAAAAACATACAAATTTTGATTCAGGAACTTATATTGATATACATAACATAAAAATGAATCGATATTTTCGGTTTTTGGTTGACCTTTCTGTGGAAATGCCCATATATGAATTTAACTCTTAGTAGTAGTTTAGAATATCTGCCCAACAGACCCGTAGCCAGGGGTGGGACTTGAATGTCTCATTTTAATTTGTAGCCAATGATTCTAGTAATTTAACATTATACGAAAAACCATATTATATGCATACGTCTTACAAAAGCAAAAGAATTGTCACGTTTAGTATTTTGTCAGTTCCTTTGTTGATGTGTATACTAAGCTTAAACTACTAAACGGATTGAACTGTAATTTCTGTAATTTCGGGCTGTACCCTGTAACCGATATTCACTATAATAGAGCAGATTTTCATAAACATGTGAAAAATCATCGGCTAAGTCAAAAAAAAATTCATTTGAAAAATTCATAAATCAGTCCTCAAAGACGCAAGATGAAATCTCGGTATCCTCCCTAATTTACCAGCAAGTTCCTTACTGAAGGACTAAGTAATAACTCACCACAAGGTTTGCTATGCATTTCTAATTTATTAATATTTTCATTCATTGTATAATTGTGATTTTTTTGTTGATTTTTTTTATTCAAATAAAACGAAATCAAATCCCTTGCAATAAAAATCAAGTTATATGTATATAACCCCACATGGACTCCAATTAAAATCGAAGAACTTAACAAAAAATACAAAATCAGCAGAGAATAGGGGAAAAACAACTCGACTTAAGAGCTAAATGGTGTTCAACTATTTAAGATCTTTTGCATATAATGCGCAACTGTTACAGATTTTTTTTTCTATGGATATAGCATGTAGACATTTATATAGATAGATATTTAAAAAGACACTACGCGTATTTTACAGCTCTCTGCATTGAATGTTTCCTTTTTTCTATACAAGAACAAGTCGTGGTCTACAATGCTAGGCTACTATCTGTATGCAATTAAGTATGTAGAGAGTAATCTGCTTGGAATTGTTAATAACTTTTTGCCTAATGGCTAATTGTTTCATTTCAGACTACTAATATATAAAAACATTAAAATTAGGTTCTCTTCCTTCGCCAACGTCATCGCTGCTGCTGCTACTAACGCTTGCTTGGCTGGGCTGCAGCTGCTGCTGCTGCTTTTGATATCAGTAACCATATTTATCCTGTATCGATGACATGACATCATTAGCCATATTACTCAGACGTCCGGCTACTTTATGTACACCCTGACGTACACTCTCCTTAACGCTCTCCATATCCAAATCGGGGGCGTTAAAGTTCACCGATGACGCATAGCCGCCGCCGCTACCTAAGGAACGAAATGCAATTGAACTTTCCTGTAGAAATAACTAATAGCTCCTCACTCACCTCTTTGACTGACACCCGAAGTCCCATCATTAAAGTAATCCGACGATGAAATGGCACGTGATCCTTGAAAACGATTCAAATTGGCGCTTACATCAGACGAGGATGGTTCGCTGGCAAAATATTGATCGGAACCAAAACCCTTGGAGTTGCCAAATTTCTGTTGGGCCATCACAGGATCATTGCTGCTGGCATTGCTGCTTTTACTCTTGCTGGCGGAGTAGGAAGTGGTGGCAGAGGAGCTGGAGGTGGTCTTGGCCTTAGGCTTATCATAATCATTGCTG
Organism: Lordiphosa magnipectinata; assembly: GCA_037044535.1. Taxonomy (NCBI): domain Eukaryota; kingdom Metazoa; phylum Arthropoda; class Insecta; order Diptera; family Drosophilidae; genus Lordiphosa; species Lordiphosa magnipectinata. The sequence goes on from JBAMBO010001434.1 coordinate 269,822, forward strand.
GCAGCAAACATGGACGTGATGTTACCATGATTACCACCTATAGGCTCTATGGTCTCATAGCCCAAAGCATCTAATTCAAATTTATCCAATTTACTCGAGCTGGAAGTGGAGTTACTCTCCTTCTTCTCTCCCAGGCTGCTGCTATTGCTGTACAAGTTGAGGGAATAATCATTGAAGAAATTTTCATTCTCTAGCTGCGACATTTTCGACTTGGGTGCCGCTGTCTGCTGAATGGTCTCCATATCACTCAAGGCCGAGTGCGCTACATCCGAGCCACGTAAATTGAAACCCATGCCCAAACGCTCCATTTGCTTGGCCTTGGCCGGATCCATACTCTTGAGTTTGGCCTCCTCTCGAGTCTTTTGCATTGACAACTCTTGATAGGCCAAACGCATGCTGGCCACTTGTTCCAATTCCTCTTCAGCCGTTTGTGGAGACTTTTCGGTGGATGGGGCTAGACTTGTAGCAGCTGCTGCAGATTTCATTTCATTTGCCGCATTCGCACGTGCTTCAATATCAGCAAAATTGGCCTTGACCTTGGTGGCTCCCAAACCGCCTACTTTACGCGCGCCCAGCTAGATAAAAAAGTAATAACAAGAAATCGAATTAGCAAAATCAAATAATTTCAATTATTAGTAGAAACTATCATTACTAGACATCGGTTATTAGATGGAATCGTATTTTAAATGGACGGTCCGAAAAAATTTCTGATTGCTTACAAACTTATTTCATTAAAAGCAGCGATTAAAACCGAAACTAATGCGTGTTTCATATTTATACGACAGTCACCAAATTTGTCTTTATATCCTCCTCAAACTTGTCAAGCTTACAGTGAATGTTTATCATAGTAGAATAATAAAAAATAATGAGTGATAGGACACAGTTGCAATAAATTTTTGCCGGTTAACTTTTTTTGCTCATAACTTACGTATCGTTCATCCGATCTTTATCATTCCTTCAGCAAATCGATAAATAATTTTGACAACTAGATATCTCTAGAAGGTACGAACAATCTATCATCAAAACTGTGGGAGATATGACGTTTTTTCTAAATTGCGAGGGCGGGAGGGGGCGTGGTAAAAATTGAAAATAAACTTGATCTGCCTGCAAGTATAAGAAATATATGTTCCATACATGTCAAACCTCTATCTCTTACCATCTCTGAGATCTCTTCGTGCATACGGACGGACGGACAGGCGCACAGACGGACAGACAGACAGACGGACATGGCTATATAGACTCGGCTGTTGAAGCTGATCAAGAATATACATGCTTTATAGGGTCGGAGATCATTCCTTCTGGCTGTTACATACTTTTGCACAAACTAAATATACTCTATGTACCTTCGGTACAGAGTATAAATGTCAAATTTCGGATCAGGATAAGATGCTCTAATCACATAGTCAAAAGTGTTATGAAGAAGTTACCCTGCCTCCTTTTTTATTTGCATCGAATAACTTAAACACTGTTTGGGACTCAGTAAGCAGTTTACAACACTTTTCCTTACTGGATTAACAATGCTTTAATTAATTCAGGTTATCTTTTCTGAGGAATAAACAACATCCAAGAATACAATTCACGATAGAGGTCGATTAAAACAGGAAAATACAATATTTGGCCACCGATTTAAAAAGAGAAGAATTAAAACTATTGTTTAAATACTACACCAAGGAAACAGCATCAGGACGCATAATAAATTTCCATTTGCACCAACCACTATTCCAGAAAATAAACACATATGATAAACAAAGTATACACACTAAGCGACATATTGTATAGTATATATGTATATAGACCGGAAATATACAAAAAACTAAAGACAATTCTATTATAAAACAACTTTCCCTGACTACTAATCGAAACACTTATCAAAGAAATAATGAAACAAAAGACACAATTTACATAAGGGTACCGTTCGTGGACAAAGTAAAAAATAAACAATCAATTACAAAAATAATACAAAGCCAACTTTAAACATAACGTACGCATACAAAAGCTAACGCGAACATAAGGATACTATTTACAAATTCAAAAGACCAACTATGCATGGAGCAGCAATAAAATGTTATAAACAAAATTGCATGCAAAAGAAAAGAGGGTGAATCTTGCGACGTCGTCTATGTTTGACAATGTTAGATAACTAGACATAGAGAGAAGAGATCGAATCAGTCTTTCGTTAGAGACCTTACGTATCCAACAAAGAAGAGATAGAGAGAGAGAGAGCAATGACCAATAAAGAAGACATCGAACAAATCAATTACATTAACGCTGCAGCGATTGCTGAAAGAGACAATAAACAAATCAAACACACAACGGAACGCACAAGGGGACGACTCAATAATAACACTGTTCTACAGGAAAAAGTATCCTGAGTATCTTTAACTAATTCTTGCTTGCCTACCCGTGCTGAATACGAGTTGGTTTGTCAAAGTCATATCTTAGTTTCAGTTTCCAAGACATTGGCAAAAAACCAATTTTCCGACTTTTTTCCGTTCTAGAATTTTTGTAGGCCACATTAAGCATTAATTGCTGCTTTTATGAAGCCTCTAGGATGGTATCAAAGCAATTGAGAAATATCAAACACGCGGTATAAGTAATGCCAATGGTGTCGAAATTGGAATTCAATGTCCAATTTAACTTGATTTATAGCAATTTTGTCAATCTAAAACTAAATAAAATTAAACATATGCACTAAGTATGAAAATTTTGTTTCATTTTTATCAGGATCATAAGCAAGGTTATAGCCTGTTAAGCCCGAAAATCAAGATTTAAATTAATGGGAGGACAACTAGATTCCCACCCCAAATTTTTATAGCAGTTTTTAACTATGAGTTTTTAACTATGAGTTTTTAACTCTTAAAACATAAACACAAGAAATTATAACAAACCAAAAAAATACAGATACTGTAACCACATGTTATGTGGTATGTATGGTTAAAAATAGACTCTTAAAAACGCACCCTGACAGATTAACAAAATAAGGTCGCCTATTAGCTGTTAAAAATAGACACTGAAAAACTCTCCACCTACAAAGAATCACGGCTACGACTGATCGAAGTGGAAGATAAGATCAAATTTAACAATAAAAGATTGATTTTGAAAGAAATATATTCAGTGGGTAACGAAACCTTCTTGCGTATTCATTTAATGTGGACGGCTCGGTATAGAGGATTCGTGAAGTCGTAACAATGAGGTAAGACCAACCAGCTGTTCCGAAAAAGTGGCTTATAACATGAATTATGATGGTGAGAGGGGATCTGTTATGGTCGAACATTTGTCCAAGAAGGATTTTGAACGGTGTTAACTATATAACAGCAAGGTTTTAGAAATCATCAGCATTTTATAGGGAGATGCCCTGTTAAAAAGGAATTTCGTCTGCGTTGCATTGAGAAACGCAAACTAACAGCAGCAGAGATATTATGACCTTGAATGAAGAATGGAAGAAACTGGTTAGTTTTACAAAGGTGGCTATTATATATGGGCAAAAAATCAACAACCGGCAACCGTTATCCTAGGATTCCATGAATCTGTTATCGTACATTAAAAAAAATATAAAAATATTAAGTTACGCCAATGTTATATCAAGTTGCCTTTAAAAAAACTGGTATACAAATTTGGGGTGGGAATCTAGTTGTACTCCCATAAATTAAAATCTTGATTTTCGGGTTTAACAGGCTATAACTTTGCTTGTGGTACTGACATAAATGCAACAAAACTTCCATAATTAGTGCATACATTTAACTATGTGATAATATGGTTCCAATAAATGTAGGACAAATATAATGGCTTTTAGCAGATGGTTTAGTATGACAAAATTGCTATAAATCAAGTAAAATTTGACTTTGAAGGCCAATTTCGACACCATTGGCATTACGTATACCGCGTGTTGGACTTTTCTAAGTTTCAACTTCATAAAATCAGCAATTAATGCTTAATGTGGCCGAAAAAAATTCTAGAACGGTAAAAAGTCGGAAAATTGTTTTTTTGCCAATATCTTGGAAACGGAAATTAAGATATAATTTTGACATGCCAACTTATATTCAGCTTGGGTAGAAAAGCAGGAATTAGTTGAAGATGCTCGGGATACTCACAAATGGTCTCAATTTGTAGAACTTGGTAATTGCACAAAACAAAACTAACACTATGATGGTGGTTTTAATGTGATAAAATTAAAAAACAGGCTCCCTGAAGAAGGAATGAAGAAAATAATGAGGGAAAACTGCCATTGCAACCCATAATCACACTCAGAACAATTAAACAAATTAGCCTACCACAATAAACAAAAAAGAATTTCAATCGGAAGCCAGTAGCAATTGATTTAGATTCAAAAGGCTGCTTTTGATATGGTCAAACGACAAAGCCTCTTCTACTAAGAAGTGTATGTATAATATATTTCACATTTATCATCACTTCATTTTTGGGACTGGTTTGAAACGAATACTGGAGTTATCGATGATAAAGCAGAAATCCTGCTAGATGGTGCTAGTATGGGTATTTCCATGATGTCGAAGGTGACCGTCGCGTCAAAATAAAACTGATTTTTATTTTGAGAATAGGCTTAACTTATAACTCTTAATGAATTTTTTTTGCTTTTTAAATAATTGCAAATATAGAATAGTTTTGATTAAGTGCAAATATTTTTTATTCTTTTAAAAAAATTAAATTTTAAGCAGTTTCGCACGTGACATTTTTGCATCATTATATTTACATTTGCAATCATATACAGACATGTTCTCATTTCCACTTCCACAAACAATTTTGTGATTTTAAACCGGTTTTATAACTAGATTTGGACTCAAATCACAAAACTTTCTTATGGTTTTTAATGTATTCTTTTTTGACACTTAGTACCCTCAGAAAGATTATAGATAGCAAAAGTAAATGCAATCTATAGGCACTTTTATCAAAAAAAAAATAGAGGAAAACTAACTTCGAAACTAACTTATATACTCTTGCAGCTCGAATAATTTATATGAATTAAGTTTTTAAATGATTTTCATTCAACAATTTAATTTTCGCATTGAAAAATGTAATCCGAATGATTTCCACTACTTTGACCATTTGTCTGGCCAGTTTGTTAAAGGCTTTTCACACTGGGCGCAGCATGGTCGCAGCTTCGAAAAACCTGCAGCATGCGTTCCCATCAAACCTGCAGCTTTAAAAACAGATGTCAGCTTCTACCACTTAGTATGGCTGCAAAAATATCGCCAAAGGCATGGAAACAATAAACAGATACGAAAACAAAAAAGTTTTTCCCACTAAAACTATTTTTTCGACCGATCGTTCTATGGCAGCAATTGAATCGAATTATTGACATGTTCTCTTTTCTATTAAACATTCAAGGAAATCCGTATCAAACCTTTCGTTTCTACTTACTCTAAACAAGATGGATTCAAATTGAAATGTTTTAATAATAACATTAATTCGATAACATTAATAAAAAGATTCAAATTAAAATGTTTTAATAATAACACTAAAACATTTTCATTTGTATCCGTCATGTTAAGAGTTTCAAATCAATTCTACAATAGCACATTTAACAAATTTGAATTCGAAATTTTTTATCGAAAGTGAGAGCCGGAATGCTTGACCGGAGGTCATAGTGTTTTTTCACTTTTATTTTTTTGGTCTCGGTTTAAATGCCCAAGTGAGAGAACGTCCTAGGAAGCTATTGGACTCAGCAAATAAATTCGGAAAAATTAAAGTCTAAGAAATGAGGAATTTCCACATGAATGGAAGAGCGCTACAGAAAGTGCGGTCCTACAAATGTTTCAAAGTCGCAGTGTCCGATAACATGAAGATCTTGGAACCCATAAAAGGAATACTTGGAGAAGCAAAAATAGCAATAAACGCTACGTGGAGAACATGGCTGAGTAGAGACAACGTTAAGCCCAGCTGCAAATATAGCATGTTCCAGGCAACGGTAAGAAGTATTATCACCCTCGCAGCTCGTAAACTGAATACCTAGCAGTCGCATTTGTTTTGGTAGACGTATTGAACACACTCGTTCTCGAGAATGAATATCAGCAAGGACAGCATGTCGCGCATCAAAAAACGTTACAGTGCATACAAGAGACACACCGGCCACTTGCTCACAACAGCATTGAAACTAAAACGCAAGACAAAATCGAAAGCATTGCGTCGACAGTGAGCGAACAATGCCCACAGACGAATTCTGTTTACTGACGAGAAAATTTTCACCATAGAAGAATCATTTAACAAACAGAACGATAGAGTGTATGCTGAGTCATCAAAACAAGCGTCCGAACTCATTCCGAAAGAGTCACCATCCGGCTTATGTGTTGGTTTGGTGGGGAGTCTCCTATGATGGGGTCACCATGCTCCATTTTTGTTTAAAAGAAGTCAAAACTTCGGCAAAAGTGCATCAATCCGACGTTTTAGAAAACGCTGTAAAGCCTCTCAACACGACATTATTTGCAAACAAGCCGTGGACCTTTTAACAAGACTCCGCTTCAGCTCACCAAAACGAATCAAACATGACTAGAAAACCATGTACCGAACTTCATTTCTACGGATGATTGGCCTGCTGGTAGCCCAGACCTGAATCCATTGGACTACAAACCGTGGTCCTCTATTCTACACCGAAATATTGAGACTTTAAAGAGCGCCCTTGTCCGAGCAATGAACAATTTCCCAATGCATGAAACTGCGATTGATGAGTGGCCAGAGAGACTTCGGTGTTGCTGGAAGGCACAAGGCGAACATTTCGAAAAAGTAGTTCTACGATTTGTAGCCATTGAGTGACCGAATAACCGTGTACCAAAACAATAACGAGTACTAGGTAGAAATAATGGTTTTGAATGATTTTCATGGAACAATTTCTTTTTCGTTTTGAACAATGTTAGTTGAGTGATGTCCCAAGCTCACTAATAGATGGTCCCACTTTCCGAATTCGATAAAAAATCGTCAAAATCGTGCTGAAGCAGAAAATATTCATAACTGGTAAGCTTAAAGACGCTACCATTGACAACAATGAAGAAGAACTACTTTTTCGACCGATTTTAGCTATTACAGCTATATGCTATGGTCAACCGATTTGTATCAAATTAAGAATAATTATGTGGAAGCATCAAGAATAAGTTTGGGAGCGATAGCATTGAAAACAAAAAACTTTTTACTACTAAGACTTTTTCAGACTTTTTATACTCTGTACCGAAGGTACACAGAGTATATTAAGTTTGTGCAAAAGTATGTAACAGGGAGAAGGAATCGTTTCCGACCCTATAAAGTATATATATTCTTGGTCAGCATCAACAGCCGAGTCGATATAGCCATGTCCGTCTGTCTGTTTGTCCGTCCGTACGTGTGAACGAAGAGATCTCAGAGAAGGTAAGAGATTGAGGTTTGACATGTATGGGGCATATATTTCTTATACATGCAGGCAGATCAAGTTTATTTTCAATTTTTGCCACGCCCCCTCCCGCCACCGCAATTTGGAAAAAACGTCATATCTCTTACAGTTTTAAAGATAGATCATTCGTACCTTCTAGAGATACCTTGTAAATAAAATTATTTATCGATTTGCTGAAGGAATGATAAAGATCGGATGAACGATACTCAAGTTATGAGCAAAAAACGGCCAGTATAAAAAGTTTTTAAGCTACTGCGTTTAATTTTGATTGGGACAATCTAAAATTACAAGTTGGCTTTGCGAAGATGAGCGTCAACTTTTTATAAATCAAGGCAGACAGAGCACTGAAAGGTCCACATATAATAAGCTGATTCACAACCTGGCCCAGTCAAAATATTTCCAAGGTAGCGCATGAAGAGACTGCTTAAGCAATATTTTCAAGGCAAGGTGTGAAATGATTGCATTAAACTTTAGGCCACAGAAGGGACTTGGATGAAATCTGCACCCTGTGTAATATGCGTGAGAAGGAAAATGTGGAATACTAGGTGCGATATTTCCACTTCCATCGTATAATTTTGAACGAAATTAAACTTCAAACCATTTTAAAGGGAGAAAATTGGCTCTTTCTAGCATCATATTTAGCGAAAGCAACCAAATATAGGCAAGAAATTATAAACCCTGAGAACCTGTTCGGTTCGGGTTTTTTGGAGTTCGCGAACCGGACCATGAACCAGGCGCTCTATATTTTTGACTCGTCGAACCTGAACCCGAACCGGACCACTTTATCGAAAAATGAGGTTCGGTACACCAATTTAATTGGTTTATTCAACGATACATCCAGCGAAATATTGGAAATCTCTGGAGATTTTACTATAAACGATTGCGTGACTGATTTTTGATGTAGTGACAAAATAAAGTATGATAATGATGATAGATTATACGGAAGGAAACCGTTTGATATAGATATATATAGGTATAGATCACAATTACTACCAAGTGATTTATATTACGCTTGGTTTTCACGCAGAGCAATTGTTCTAAAATCTTCAGCAAATCATTGTTTATTACTATCTAAGTGCCCCGACAAACATTCTTCTACTATGAGTTCAGTACGAGAATTGGCAGCAGTATTCTCAGACCCGAGATTTCATATTTTGCTGACAAAAAACAGTTGCAAAGCTCACTCAACGTCTGATTGTGAAGAAGAGATGCTTATGAAAGCAATATACAAATATCAAATATAAAAGCTATGAATGATGTTATAGATTTCTTTGGAAATTGTCAAGAGCACATACATTACATAGATCGACGAATGTTTTAAAATTTTGGAAAGGTTATAAAAACGAAGACTTAAAAAATATTGCCTTTACTATAGCAAATATAGGTTTAATAATAGGTATCAGTTAAACGAGCAATTTTAACACTTAAGTTTGCTCTTTCTGATTTAAGAGCTAGTATAGATGAACAGCTTCTGGAAGATATGATGCTTAATCTAAGCAGTTCCTAAAAATTGTTAATTTCAGCTAATGGATTTGATAATTACAATAACTTAAATATTGAATGTTATGATTAAGTATATGAATAGAGAGGTATGTATATTAATTTCATTATCAATGTAGAATTAATAAATCGAAAATCAAACTATTCTTTTTTGTTCAAGCGAACCCAGGTTCGAACCAAAACCTTGGGTTAAGGGGTTCCGCGAGCCGAACCTTGGACTTTACAATGGGTTCGAACCCCCCGACCGAACGTTCTGCATAATTTGAAAGGTTTGCAGCCTTGTTATAAACGCATATTTTTATACTCTGTACCGAAGGTACATAGAGTATATTAAGTTTGTGCAAAAGTATGTAACAGGGAGAAGGAATCATTTCCGACCCTATAAAGTATATATATTCTTGATCAGCATCAACAGCCGAGTCGATATAGCCATGTCCGTCTGTCCGTCCGTCCGTCCGTCCGTCTGTCCGTCCGTATGAACGAAGAGATCTCAGAGATGGTAAGAGATAGAGGTTTGACATGTATGGGGCATATATTTCTTATACTTGCAGGCAGATCAAGTTTATTTTCAATTTTTGCCACGCCCCCTCCCGCCCCCGCAATTTGGAAAAAACGTCATATCTCCTACAGTTTTGAAGATAGATCATTTGTTCCTTCTAGAGATACCTTGTAAACAAAATTATTTATCGATTTGTTGAAGGAATGATAAAGATCGGATGAACGATACTCAAGTTATGAGCAAAAAACGGCCAGTAAACACCCAGCACCACCCCACCCACCACCGCAGCATTCTATTGAACGTCAATCTTAGTGAGAGAGAGAGAGTGAAACTTAGAGATGAGCGCGTATAACTCGTGAGCAAATGAGAGCTGAGACGTTAAGGGTACAGAGTATGTTATAGTCGGGCTTGACCGACTTTCTTTCTTGTTATGTTTTTATTTTTGTTCAATTAGTTTTCAAAAATAGTCTGTAGAGTCACCCTCATTAACGGAAGACCCACTGTCTCGTGACGAACGAGGAAAGTGGGTGGAGTAGTCAAATGAAAAGCGATAGTCAGGCGAACCTACTTTTAAGTATATTATTTAAAAAACACTAGTATCAACCGACAGTTTGTAAGTAAAGTAAAATTGGCTCAAACAGCATCTCCAGGAGGGCCAGGGCCAAGCTTCTCTCAATCTCTTGGCGTGTGTGCTTATAATTTTTCGCACAAGAGAAAGGGACCTACAGTTTAGTTAGAGAATTTTTGATTTTTCACGGTTAGATACTTCACAGCTAGCGCCAGTAGCTGGTGATGGTGATCGGGTGTGTAAAAGCTTTTTTCTAAAGAAAGAAAAAACTTTTTTCTATTAGATGGTCCGAGGCGGGATCGAACGCACAACCTCCCGCACCAGCAGCCACACATACAACTGGTACGCCACGCCCGACCACAGACAGTTTGTATAGCCGGCAAATATCTGCTCCCAATCTACTATCAATCTTTATATTTAAAAACTAAATATACTACTACTACACTACCTAGTTGTCGACCACATGGTCAGACTAGGCATGACCAACGATAACTACATGAAATGCAATTAAATAGGTGTCATCAAAAGCTGTCGCTCGCACCCGTGGGGCTGTTCTGGTATCGCTGAAGGTAGCCTCCAATAAAGGCTGTCAAAAGTTACTGGCCTTTGCTAATCACGCTGCGATATAAAAGAACTTTTAAATAGAGTCTACCGATGATTTCAAACACAACGGGTCAGCTGCTAAGGGCCTATTTTGAATGTGTGTGGACCCTTCAGGGCTGTCCGAGTTCCACGAGCTGTTTTGTTTACTACAAATTTCTCTGTCTAAATGTAGACGATATATGTACATCATCAGACTCGTTACATAAGCCGAAGCGAAGTGTTTTATTATGCGGTTATCGGCTCGATGCATCATTTTCGAAAGGTCAAATGTTCGTTTCGCGGTTTGAATCGCCGTTTTTAATGTTAACGCTACAAACGAAAGATGTCAAAACTAAAACGAATTGTATTGCAAATCTCATACAAATTGGTCGCGAATTGGGAGGACAGGGACATTTAAACTCCAAGTAATGATAGTTAAGGAAAAATGAAGTACACCACTTACTCCACCCTTTTTGGGTTGAATCTTGCGCACGCCTATGGAAGAAGTCATGCCTGCCTGTGGAACCGATGCATTGAGCAAATTCACACTAGGAGCACCCAGCTGCGCCTCCACAGGGATGGGAGCAGGAGCAGCGGCAAGAGCAGGGGCAGAAATAGCTGCCGCAGATTTGTTATCCAGCTGGAAAATTATAGAAAAATTAATCCAGGTCAATATAAATCATTTTTTGTATAAACATCAACTCCAAACTGTGGCATTTAAATTGTAGCGTCTTTTTGTGTTCTAACCTGGCTGATGTTGTTGTTTGCCGCATTAAAATCCTGAGCAAAGAAATCCTCTTCCTCAGTTTTGGGCAAGCCATTGCCTTCGCTTTTGTCCACCGTTGGATCCAGATGCAGCTGCATGTGTCAAGTGTTTTTTGTATGTGTGTGTAAGGCACAAGCACAAAGCATAAAATCAAAACAAAATGTTAATTAAACACAATTTGAAACTTTCAACAAGCGTTGGATTAGTAGGCAAGCGGTAAATGCCCTCTTTTTAATGTTGCTCACCTTGGTGCCATGTATCTTCATGGCCTGCTGTGCCTGAGCTGCCAGTTTGTCCCTATAGAGCTGAGCAGCCCTGGAATTATACTTAACCTGGGCATCCGTACTCGCACAGTTGTGGGCACGGAAGAACTGCGCTGCATTGGCATTGCCGCCCAACTGCATTTGGCGCAATTGCATCCAAGTCCAATTCGTGTCTAGATTTGTGCTGCGCACAAATGTCAAGTGCACGCCCAGATTACGGTGCACCGCAGAGCAATCAATGCAGATGAAGATGCCATAGGTGACGGAAGACCAGGTGGGTGCCTTGGCTGCACAATCGAAGCAGGACTACACAAACAGAAAGAGAGAGGGGATTGTGTGGGGGTGGTCAACTTTCAAGGGGCTGGCGAGGTGTCCTAGCAAAACTAGGCCAACTCACTTTGTTCGCTGGCTGGGAACGTAGGCGACTGAAAACCGATTCGATCTCTTGCTTGGTGGGTCCCGCTGACATTTTCGATACTCAAATTTATTTGTAAAGTTTGTTAGTTTTTTTCCACACAATTTAGAAAAAATTGTTGACGTTGTTGCCTTTGCTTTTGTTGTTGCTGTTGTGTGCCCAAATGTTACTCTCAGCCACTCCCTCGCTTGCGCTGCCTGCTCTGTGTGCTGGTGTTAAGTTGGTGTGTTTATTTACTACTCTTAATTTAGTAATTAAGCATTGATTAACGTATTAACTAATTCTTTTTTAGCTATTCAGAACGTACGTGGACGTGTGTGTTCGCAGTGTGACCATGTACCTACAAGAGCGAGTCAAATTAGCTAGCGCGTTCATAATGTGGCCCTTATCACTGGTTCTGGAGCTACAGCTGGTTGGTCGATATTTTTCAAATTAAGACAGGGGTTTCACAGCCAAAAAAATTTGAAAATCCATTAAGGACAAAAAATATCCAAAAAAAATTTGGAAAAGGCTCCATTGCAATTAAAAAAAAGATCCTGAAAAAAGTAACAAAAACTTACTGGGAATTCTTAGTTTTTATTAACACTTGAAAATTAACCATAACAAAATTAGTTTTCATAACCAGTTTTTCACAAGTAACACAAAATGTTGGACCATAAAAAAAAATTTAAAATTGAAATTTTTGTTTGGCTATATTACATTTTAAGCTATATAATAATTCGAAAACGTTAGATGGAGATCCTAAATTTTCTTTACCAATACCTTATTTTCTTCGTAGAAGTGCGATCCTTAAGAAAAAATCCAAATTTTTTTTAATATTTTCTCATGCTTTTCAAAAAGAAAAATTCTTGCGTTTTCGAACCGATTTCAAACAATGCTCTACGCGATTGTTGGCAACACTTCCTTACTTTTCGATTCATATCTGTATTGACTTCATCTAACGTTTCTGAGTTGAGATATGGCTTAAAAATAGATCTATAACTTTTTGGCTGTAAACTAGTGATATTATTTGTTTGTGGTCTCTGCTTGCGTGTGTAGGGACTCAGTAGCAGCAGTGCATTTGCTTTTATTGAACGAATTCGAAAATTATTAATTTGTTATAAATTTAATACAAATAATATATTTTTATTTATTTTGCCCATTTATGCAAATTAATTTTACATAGAGCACAATTCACTGAGTAAATTATCGCATGTGTTCTACAAATCGCTTCCGACCCAAAAACGACCCATTTTTTATTCGATATAAAACATATGGGTATTAATTTTAGGGAAGAGCTTTACCAGACATTTCGTTTCGATCTCTTTAAGGGTTGCATTTTTATATAGTTTATTATTTAGTTTTATATAGTTTGTTTGACATAGCTTTAAATTAATACTTTTGAACTTATGAAAAATATTGTTTGCTTTACTTAAAAAAGATCCATTTGGCAAAGAAAGGCTCCAGCGCTCCAACGAGAATAAAAATATCCACTTTGGAGCGTTTGCTTCAAAAGTGGCAACCGTGTTCACAGCCAATGACTCGAACTTCATTTTGTTTGGCGTTTTGTCAGTAACGTTAAGTGATTTGAAACATTCTTTATGATCTTGACTATATTCTTTACCATTGGTCATCCATGGTATTTATCGCGGTTCAATATTGTCAAAACCATGACAATGCAGTTATGTGTGATCATTTGTGGTCTTGAAGAGCAGTTTCTTAGGCATTTAGCGGTTTTGTTACCATGGGATCTCCATTTCCTGTAAATTGCTTATTTGCATTGATCCTGGTATGATTTTCCACTTGATTGGCATTAACGTTATTCATTATTAATATTTTTTATCCTCTTTGGTATTTATTTCGCGATTTAATAAGTCTTCAGTCACGGTGAATAGGTTTAAATAACTCACCCACCACAAAGTCTGTAACTAATAGCCCATTTCCACTGGCATCATTTCTTATCATTTTCATTTCTTAAAATTTGGATGTTTCCATTGACAAATCGTCATCTTTTGACACTCACAACGCCACGTTGACAAAAACAGATGAATGGTTTGATTTAAATAACAGGCGCCACTTCCAAACTTACGCGGACTTCTTGAAATACTTGGCAAAAAACAGACACACTCGTTAGAAAAGCAATTACGCGGGGCGAACGCATTGTTATCGCCCTGAATTATCAGCAGAAAGCTAAATACCAAATTCCTTCGTGGGGAATGCCACAATTTTGAAGAAATGACAGAAATGAAGGGCAAAATGAAAAGGTAAATCGTATGGAAGAAATATAATTTTCTTCGTTTCTTGTTATTTCAAGAAATGATGCTTCATTTCTTTGGTGGTAATAGACTATAAAATCGATTTACACTCCGCGTACTTAACTAAAAATCCTATTGTACTTAACTGT